>BOPN01007075.1:52500-65244 GCA_017312705.2 Penaeus japonicus
TTTCTCAATATCCTGAATTGTTTACGGAATTCCCTTCCAGATTTACGAGGAAAGGATATAAAGAAATTTAGTCGGTCGCTCAGATCAACAGGCTTTATGTTATAGTTTTTATATATTTGATGATGTACAGATAAGATTAAGATATATAGATATGAGTTTTGTCACAAAACTAGATGCATAATCCCAGGGTTGCACACAAACTAAGGAGTCTAAAGGACACTAAACTATAATTTTAAATTATTCCTGTATATGTTGTTTTGAGGAAGTGTAAGTTAAACATTGCCATCACACCTGCAACATCAGACAAACTGGTAGTTTTTCCATGCAATTTCACAGGTTCTGTGATCTGTCGTGAATGATATAAGATTTGAACTTGAACCTAATAACGATGAAATTTAAACGAGTAAACTACCCTTTTATATATTCTAGCAAAATAGAGCTTGGACTGGTTCTGTACTTGATTTGACAGGGAGGTCTACAAGCTCTGTCTGGCTAGAATATGCATGGTGGGTGTTTGTTGGCCTATGTCGGAATGCTGGCTGATGTAGAAGCATGTAAATGAACAAGTGTGTTTAGTACATTTGTCGTGTGCTTGTTTCTCAGAGTATGTTTTCCTGTACATTTGTTAAGCTGTCTATTTAAAAGTAGGTGGTATATATGTTTTCAATTATTAGAATTTTATGATTGTTTTTATTTTTTATCATTGTTTTATTTATTAATTCATTTATTTATTTTGTTGTTATTATTATTAATAGTATTATTATCATTAATATTATTATTATTATTATTATTATTATTGTTATTATTATTACTATTATTTTTATTACCATTATTATTATTATTATTATTATTATTATTATATCATTATTTAATTATTTTATTTTGTATTATTTTCTTTTATTTCCTTTTATTTTTTCTTTGCATGGTTGAAGTCTAAATAGCCCTGTTTTCCAGATGACTTCCATTGTGAAGTTCGAGGGGGTATGGGGGGTCGGGGATGAGACACCTCACTGCTACCTCCTGACCGTGGATGACTTCACCTTTCTTCTCGATTGTGGCTGGGATGAGAAGTTTGACAAATCATATATTGATCGTCTTGCAAAGTAAGTGCTGCTCTGGGATGCTACCATGTTGAATTTAGTCATTTTTATTTTATTGTTTTCTTTATTGTTGATTATTTTTATTTGATTTTTTTTTTCTTTATTATTGATATTTATCATATTCCTGTTGTTTATAAGGGTGTGAAATGAAAGAAAACAACATTAACAGTAACTCTGTGATATGGAATTAACCAATTCAATAGTTGCTGAGCAGAAGTTTTCTAGAGTCCTTGTTTAAAGTGTTTTTAAAAAAGAACTTTTTTTGTCTTCCAGAGTTTTGCCTCGCGTTGACTGTGTCCTGATATCATATTCAGACCCCCTGCACATGGGTGCCCTGCCATTCTTAGTGGGAAGGTGTCAACTCACCTGCCCAGTGTATGCCACTGTCCCTGTTTTCAAAATGGGACAAATGTTTATGTATGATTGGTTCCAGGTAATGATGCACTGTGTTGCAGGCTGTTACATGCTATTTGAATTTATGTAAAGTCAATAACAAATAATAACAGTTCTGAATAGTTAGCACTGACCATTTCTTGAGAAACTAACCAAGTAATGCTACTTTCAATGTATAAGATTGAATGTTGGAGAGTAAAATGGTCCCTGTTTTCAGAGTCATCATAACTACGACCTCGTGGAACACTTCACTCTTGATGATGTTGATGCAGCCTTCGAATTAATAACACAAGTAAAGTACAATCAGAGTGTCCCAATGAGAGGTTAGTAATGAGTCTAAAGAGTACTTTATTATGGTGATAATTGTAGTTGGTATTGTGGTCATTATTTTGAAGATGACATACTTGTTTCTATAGATATCCCCGATTTTGTCCTCCCAGGAAAAGGCATTGGCCTAAGCATTTCAGCGCAACCAGCTGGTCACATGATTGGAGGAGCCATTTGGAGAATCATTAAAGATGGAGAAGGGGTATGTTTCCCAGCAATTTCTTTTTCGTTACTAATCAGATACCAACTTACGATGATCTGTTTTGGTATGGGATATTCTTAAAGGCCTGTTTGGTACTAGTACTTGGATGGAATTCAGATATGTAATTTATCTATAAATCTATATATTTCATATGTACTAGTCCTCTCTTCATTAATCTGGTACTTGTATGATATGTCTAGAAATTTATGTTATTTAGGATATTGAAGGGAACCATTGAGATTGAAAAATTGAAAAATTAACTTGAAAATGGCTAAAGGATGGATGAGCTACAGAATAGGCATTTATGATATTGAAGGGAACCATTGAGATGTAAAAAAAGAGAAATTACCTTGTAAATGTGGATGGGGGACTGCTTGAAGGTTTAGATATTTTTCTTAATGTTTTGTCTTAATGTATATATGCTAATGCCATTTATGATTATTTTAGCATAATAAGACAATAAGTATGATAGGTACCAATAGGAGAGAAGCAAAGTCATAACCAGTATGACCTACCTGCACACTGTGTACTTTTAATTGCAAGTATTGTGTTGGGTTTAGAAAACGTTAGAGCATGAAAGACAAATCTGTATCTCTATACTGATATATTGCAGGATATTGTGTATGCAGTAGATTTCAACCACAAGAAAGAACGACATCTGGGGGGCTGTGAATTGGACAAAATCACTCGGCCATCGCTCCTCATCACTGATGCCTTCAATGCCTCATACAGACAAGAGAGAAGACGTCACAGAGACGAAAAGCTTGTTGGTGAGCTAGATTTTTCATCGTAAGAAGATTATGAAATTTGATGTATTAGCAACATGGCATCCTTTAAATAATTTCCAATTTTAAACCATTCATGATAGGCAGACATTTGCCTAATGCTGCTCCTGCTAGCAGTATAGCATAGTATTTTTTACATTTTTTTGATAAAGTCAAGAAATATGTTTATATACAAATGCAAGTGCAATGTGTTGTATATACAGTGAAACTTCATGATGTGATAGGATGTCATTTGCCGTGTTAAAAATATTGCAGTTATGTCATATCAAGACATGAATTAATTTATGTTGGTTAGAACTTAGGTATTTTTTAATACTGTACAAATGAGTATCTGTTCATGAGATGATATCCATCTTTAAGAGAAAAAGAAGTGTCCATATCATCTTTGCTAGAAAAAGTGATCAGTTCCTTTTAGATAAAGTATATTGAAATGAAGAAATTTATAAGTTAATGTATTCTAAATTTGGGAAAAAAATTATTTGTCCATTTTTGATTAGTTATTGTACAACCTGAGATCTGACTGCAAAAGCACAATATGAAGTAAGTAGAAATAAAACTCGGTGTTATATTTCAGCCCAGCTTCAAGAGACCTGTCGAAATGGAGGCAATGTGTTGATAGCCACTGACACAGGAGGGCGGGTCTTAGAAATGACGCACATGCTGGAGCAGATGTGGACTACTCGGGAGAGTGGGTTGTCCGCCTACTCGCTGGCTATCTTGTCAAACACAGGCTACCATGTTATTCACTTTGCAAAACAGATGGTAATATATTCCTTTTTTAAAGATTACTTTCATTTTGTCTACTTGCTGTATTTGCAATATATTTAGTACTAAATGATTGGGGTGTATTAACCCATTCCCGACGGGGGATTTCTAGCCTAGAATGTCCAAATGCCGGGGCTTTCGAATTATTAGGCCTAAATTAAATGAATAGCTGGCACAATACTGTGCCGCCCGGCAACTGGGCTTTTGAATGCGCGGTACACATGCTGTACCACCCGTCCTGTGTGGGTTAAGTATGTGATAGCTTATGTTTTATGCAAAACTTTTTTGTTTAGATTTACTGTATGTTTATGAATATACACACGCATGGAGATATCAAAGGAAATGCTTCCTTAGAAAATGTAAAGGGCATGTGATGTAAGAATTTGGGGATCAGAATACATATCCACCACTAATTTTTTCAATGCAGTGAATTGGCGATGCATTGGTACTGGTAAACTTTATACAATTATATAGATATTTATTGAGAGTTACTTTTAATGTCAATCAGCCAGAAATCAGAAAAACATGTATCTGTACAATTAATTTTATTTTTATGTGATTTTGCAGATTGAATGGATGAGTGAGAAGCTAACCAAAGCCTTTGATTCCTTGCGTACAAATCCATTTAGCTTCAAGCACCTGAAGTTTTGCCACAATCTGACTGACTTGAGCAGACTACCTTCACCCAAGGTATGTTGTGGGGTAGTACAATGCAGGGAACCCATGTCTGAAATATTGCAATACCTTTTAATTGTTTTTCCTCTTTTGAATGGGTATTTATGGACCCTATGGTTGTGATGTTTTTCAATAGGTTGTGTTGGCTAGTTTTCCTGATCTGGAGTGTGGATATGCACGAGAGCTGTTCGTCCAGTGGGCAACAAACCCAAAGAATACAATTATCCTAACTTCCAGGTAATTGTGATTTTTGTAATGACTTTGATAAGGATGAAAAAATTGAATATTGCTCAATTGTTGTTATTGTAAAAAAGAAAAAAAGAGAGAAAAAAAAAGAGAGAGAAATAAATGTATATATATATATATATATATACATACATATATACATACATATGTATATTTCCATATGAAATGAAAAGTACATGATTGAATGCAAGTCATTCAATACCCCATGTGAATTCATTGCAGGACTGGCCCCGATACGTTAGCCAGACGACTCATAGACAACCCACAGATCAGAACTTTCAAGCTTCTGGAGAAGAGAAGAATGAAGCTGGAAGGATCTGAGCTCGATGAACACTACCGCATGAAGCGAGAACAAGAACAGCACCAGCAGAGAATTAAGATGGAAGAGTAAGCATTGCTAGACTGCTTTGTGTTAGCTTTATTTTGTAAATAACACAAGTTAACTTTGTGGTGTAATTAGATTTAAATGATGAAGTTGCAGTGATATGCTCCCTTTGAGTTCAGCAAATGACTAGCTTTATCCTTTATTGTTATTATTGTTTCTCGAAGGCTTCTTGATCTAAAGGCTGTATGCATTAAGCCAGTTTAGAAATTCAAATCAATACAGAAGATCCTTAACATAGACATGCATCCCTAATACTCAAGGTTGTGCTTCATTAACATAGACATGTAGCCTTAATACTCAAGGTTTTGCTTCATTCATTGCAAAAGCTCATTCTTGTAAAGGGCTATTTCAGAAAGTAAACTTCTCAACTTAATTCAACTTACTATCTCCTCCTAAGTGATGAATTAATGTGATGCGACTGGATATACCAGTGTATATTTCTAAAGATAATGTATATTCCATCAGGGTTGAATCTTCGAGTGACAGTGAAAATGAGGATGGTCTGGAAGCCGGAAAGCACGACATTATCGTCTTGCACGAGAAAGCTGGCAACCAGAGCATGTTCAGAAGTCGAAAACATCATCCAATGTTCCCTTTCCATGAAGAAAAGGTAAGACGGAAAGACAAGGGACAGTAGATATAGTGAGAGTAAAGGTGAGGGAAAAAGAGAGTTTGAGAGTGAGAGTAAATGTGAGAGAGTGAGATTAAATGAAGGGACGTGTACATGCTTATGCACATGCACACACACACGCACAAGCACAAGCACACGCACATACGCACACAGACAGAAAGACACAAGCACACAGAGACGCACACAAGGACACAGAGACGCACACAAGGACACAGAGATGCACACAAGGACACAGAGACGCACACAAGGACGCAGAGACGCACACAAGGACACAGAGACACACACAGAGAAACACACACACAGAGACACACACACAGAGACACACACACACAGAGACACACACACAGAGACACACACACACACACACACACACACACACACACACACAGACACACACACACACACACAGACACACACACACACAGACACACACACACACAGACACACGCACGCACACACACACATGCACGCACACGCACACGCACACGCACACGCACGCACGCACGCACGCACACACGCGTGTGCGTATGCATGTGCATGTGCATGTGCATGTGCATGAGCATGTGCATGTGCGTGTGCATGTGCATGTGCATGTGCATGTGCGCGTGTGAGCTTTGTGTCAGGTTATATATAACCCTTGCTGTTCTCTAACTAACGTATTTCTTCCTTTCTATGGCTCTTCTTGTATGTACATGTATGTCTATCTTTGCGCAGCGTAGTCGAATGAAAATACATCTAAATGTACATAAAAATAGATACGAGATGTGTATATTGAAATAACTTAGTTTTCATGCGCGATAATTAAGTAGATGACAAAAAGATGAAATAACTAAATGAATAACGAAACGCAAAATAGAGAAATCATTAGATGATGATACAAGTTCATAAATAACATCACGTAAATACCAAAACAAATTGAAGTCTAGAATATAGCATCGTTAACTTTAACAAAACTTGCATCAAACTTGATTAAAACATTGAGCTGATATGCGTTATAACTACGAAAGAACAATTTAGGGAATTCACGTTTATGAGTCATATCTAAACTGAAGAAGTCGAATTCCATTCTGATGAGAACAACACTGAAATGATAACGGTAAATGAGGGGAAAGGTGAGAGATCAAACAAAACAGCTAAGAGAAAGAGAGCGAGGTATGAGGAGGGAGGGAGGGAGAGGGGGAGAGAGAGGGAGGGGTAGGAGAGAGAGGGGAGGAAGGGAGGGAGAGAGAGAGAGACACACACACACACACACACACACACACACACACACACACACACACACACACACACACACACACACACACAAAAGAAGGATATCCTACTAACTGACCCATTTCATTACAGATTAGAGGGGATGACTATGGAGAATACATAAACTTAGAAGACTTTGACATCAGTTCAATGAAAGAGGACAACAAGGAAAATTTAGAGAACCTGCAAATACCGTACGAGGAAGATGATCTAATGGGTAGGTGCCTCGACGATTTCCCTCCAGATTTTTTCTTTTGGCCTGCGTTTCATACAAGGCGACGACCAGCTTGGGGCAATAGACTCTCTTTGTCAGTCGAGGAGAGGGTATTTAGGGAGGGAATTTGAGGCTCTTCATAAAGCCCTGAGTAACAATAAGGATGGGTGGATAGATATTTGCAGCAACTGGTGTGAAAATATGTATTTCAGTGAATTAGTGAAGTAAAGGTAACTTCAGGTTGCTTCAGTTGGTTGATGAGTAAGCATTTACTGGAGTGGGTTATTGCAGTTGCTATGTATGATAACCCTCAATTTATGCAGTGCTCTCCTCTACAATGTAACCTCTCATTTAACCCATTGGCAGGGGATGGCATGATTTGTTGCAAAGGTGTAGTCGGTCATAGACTCGGATGGCACCATCCCAAACATGTAAACCAGCCATACTACTGCACAAACATTTTTTTAATACTGCGACCAATGGGTTAAATAGCTTACTAAAGGGTATACATCACTGCAGTTGGTGTGAGTCCATTAGTCATGTTATCAATGGACTGGTTCGTGGAGACTCATGTTCTACTATAAATTATATGGTGATGGTCTTTCCAATAGTGCATTGTTAAAAGTTGCAACAATCGACTACTACAACGAGTGCCTCAAGTTTAAGCACCTTTGAGGTCATCGTATCTGAAAATTTGCATGAAGAAATACACAAGAACAAGACAGATGAATCTTACATTACAAAGGTTATCAAATATTCAGATGAATTCTTTCCACATTGCAGACATTGAAGAACCGCCCTCCAAGTGTGTGTCACAGACGGTGACAGTGAGAGTGACCGCCCAAGTTCTCTTCATTGACTTTGAGGGGAGAAGTGATGGGGAGAGTATACGAAAGATCGTTGAGGTAAGAAGAGGATAAAAGTAAGAGTATATTTTTCTCCCTTATGGCCAGTCTCTTTCTTGCTCTTGTTTGTTTCAAAGTCCTATTTTGATCATTATCTTTTTATGGTTTATATCAGACTTTCTTCCTTTTTATCTGATTTATCTCTCTCCTCTTTCTTTATATATATATATATATATATATATATATATATATATATATATATATATATATATATATATATATATATATATATATATATATATGTATATTTGTCAATCTCACCCTTTCATCTCCATTTCTCTTTATGTATTATCTTTCTTTCTTACATCTCTTTTCATGTAAACCCTTAATGATAATGTTTGTTTTCTTTGTCATATTCCAGGCTATGCACCCATTACGGGTAATATTGGTGCGTGGTTCCCCAACTGACCTCCAAGCTTTTTCGCAAAATATTAGAAGCATGACTAAGGCCAAGGTATTCACCCCAAGCCTCGGAGAAGTTGTCAACGCCTCCATGGAGTCTCACATTTATCAGGTGTTTATTTATGTGTTTTTTGTTGTTGTTTTTCTACTTTTTACCTAGCTCATTGTTGAAAAAAGTGCCAGGTGTAGTAATCATGTGGGAATTGATGTATTGTTTTGTTGGTCATTTTTAGATAATTTTAAAGGAAAATGATGTATATTGTAGTGTTGGAATATTTCTTTAAGCAGTACCTTCAATTTTATTATCTTAGACTTTGTTTAAAAAGTATGAATGGCAATGAATAATTTCTCTTTGAATTTTTATCTTTATCCAAGAAAGTTTTACTACATTTAATAGCAATACAGCAGTGTCTTGTGTGTTGCCATTGACCACCATTTTTGTCACTCGGCAGGTCAAACTCGCAGAATCTTTAGTGTCGGCATTAATGCTGAAGCCAGCTGGAAGAGAAGTCGAAGTGGCTTGGGTGGATGGCATTGTTTCCTTCCCAACAGAGAGCATTGATGAAGCAGTTGAAGAGGGAGATAGACAAGGTGGGTTTTATATGTCACAGCTTGCAAAAGTTTGTCAAGATTGGTTGATCTTAACCCGTTGCTGACGGGGATAGATTTGCTTACCGAGGCTCTAGGATGGGTTTTATTGCTGAGCGAGGCAGCTTCAGCAACATACCTTGACTCTTCCCACTCCCTTTTAGTCACTCATTGTAGAGCTAGAGCCTTTTTTTTTTTTTTTTTTGTGTGTGTGTGTGTGTGTGTGTGTGTGTGTGTGTGTGTGTGTGTGTGTGTGTGTGTGTGTGTGTGTGTGTGTGTGTGTGTGTGTGTGTGTGTGTGTGTGTGTGTGTGTGTGTGTGTGTGTGTGTGTGTGTGTGTGTGTGTGTGTGTGTGTGTGTGTGTGTGTGTGTGTGTGTGTGTGTGTGTGTGTGTGTTTTACTGTTTTTAACACAGGCTCTATCAATTCAGCATCTGACTAAAACTGTAGTTCAGGGTCCAACTACCAACTAATTTCTTTCTTTATACTCAATGTGATAAAAGTATTGCTGTGTCAGGGGAGGGCAGAAAGCAACTTTATTTTTTCGTATTTGTGTGCTGTCATGACCGAACACGAAACCTATAACCATTCAAAATGAAGATAACATGAAGAAGTAGGGAAGAGGAAGGAAACTTGTGCTTTTCACAGTGAGTGCCACAATAAAAGGCATCCCTACTGGCACAAGGGCACATTGGGCATGGTGTGAGTCACCTTCCTCCTCTTATTCTGCCTGCACATCTTTCATCTAGGTTTTGGATGTGAGTTGAAACCCATTTTGCTTAATATTATGGCAGTTGTGATAATTATGACTGCAATTCTCAACATCACTTACTCATTACTCATAGCACTATAAAATAACACAGTGATCCAAAATCCCTGAACGTCATGATGCCCATCGTCAGACAAAGAGCTCCTGTGTCATGTATGACAAAAAAACACGTCACCCGTCATTAATGGGTTAATTTAAAAGTTTGTTTCTGTATAAAAATGAAGGTAAAAGTTATTAAAATGAAGTAGCTATCTGGTAGGTTACAGTAGATGATTTATTCAGATATGTTTGCAAGTCTGTGGAAGATACAATCTCCACTTTGATACAAGCGTATCAGAAATTATGACTCATCTTTACTTACAGTTATTGCAAGTGAGAGCCAACAAGACAGAGAAATGCCAACACTCAGTGTGATACCTGCAGAAATGGTAAGATTGATAAAAAAGACAAACATGTTTTTTTTAAGTTATTCAAAAATGTATTTGTCACCTTTACTGCTATGACATTTTGAAAGAGCACACACTATGTGGATGGCTTTTCAACATCGATAACTGAAGTCCTAGACATTAATGTCTTTCACTTTTTAGGCTCCTCTTCATAACCCAGTCTTCATCAATGATATTCGACTCAGCGAATTCAAGCAAGTCTTGAGCCGAGCAGGGATCAGTTCTGAATTTAATGCTGGTATTCTCTGGTGTGCAAACGGAACCTTGGCCCTGAAGAAGGTATGTAGGATGCTGCTCTGCTGACAATTCATATTTGATTGATTAATTTAGTTGTGATATTTAGTTGAATGTATTCTCAGTTGCAGCAATGCAATTACACTTTTCGTATTTAGATACGTGTTTTTGGAAGTGTTTTATCATCAAAGTTGTAGTAAGCTAAGGTAATATATGTAGTTATATTTTAGTACAGGAATATTAGCATTTTGTTTGTTATATGTAATCACACAGAAATATGTTATGTATATTATATTCTCCAGAAATGTATCATATATATTTTTATAATTCTCCATCACCTGTGAAAAAGGATAACAAATAACACTTTTATAAGCATAGTTTAAACACAATAAAAAAAAATATTTATATCATTAATTCAACTTGTAATTAAGGAAAACTTTATATTTGTAATGCTGAATATCTTCTGAACAATTTTACAAAATCGATACAATGGTTATAACAATATATTGCTATTTCTCTCCTCCTTACAGCAAGAATCTGGCAGCCTGTCTCTGGAGGGGCCAATGAGTGCCGATTACTTTGAAATTCGCGAACTCCTCTATAAGCAGTATGCAATGATATAATGCTAAACACTTTATAGGACACCTGATCAGTTCACAGCATTGAGTAGTTTGACATTCATGATGAATACGTTGCAAAGAAGATGTTCCACCTTTGAAGGCGTGAATTTGCGTTTTGGCATTTAAAAAAAATTCTTTATTATTATTGTTATTATTTTTATTATTATTATTACTTATTTTAGTGATGATTGCTCATAATACTAATAACTTGAAAGGTTATTAGACGTGTTTTAGAATTTTATCATCTCTTTAATGGTTTGATTTGGGCATAACAGGACTTTTTTTTTTTTTTTTTTTTTTTTTTTTTTTTTTTTTTTTTTTTATACCAGTATTGATAAAAAAAATATACAAATAAATAGAAATTGAGTTGCCTTAACTCTTTCACACAACAATATTATAGTTCAGAATATTCTTTGAACTATACCCAGTTGTCAAATTATTAACTAAACTAATGTTGGTAACAGTTACCAAAATGAAAGGCAAAAAACAGTGAATATTCAAGTACTATGAAATATTCCAGCAATGCTTTACCAACATTACAAGAGATATAATGATACTTTCAAAGAGCATAAGACATATTGGTTTATTTATAAGCATATGGTTTTCTTGTCACCTTAAAATCCAAATTTAGTACTGTATATAAGTTCTTGTGCTACTGGTATGAAAAATATTGTATGTTGATATATGCATATGAAATATATTTTCCAATTTACTTTACCATGTTTCTTATTTTGTTAACCTTCAGAATATCTATCTATCAATATATATGTGTGTGTGTGTGTGTGTGTGTGTGTGTCTGTGTCTGTATATGTGTGTGTGTGTGTGTGTGTGTGTGTGTATGTGTGGGCGTGTGGGTGTGGGTGTGGGCATGTGTGCGCATGTGCATATATGCATGCATGTGTGCATATGTGTGTGCATGTTTATGCATGCGTGTGTGTGTATGTGTTTCTGTGTGTGCGTATACCTGTGCGCGTGTCTATGTAAGTGATATATAAGCCTTCTCTGATAAAAGTAATACTGATAATACATTTACTATTCAAACGTGTCCATCACAAGTTGCAAAGCTACTAACAAGGATGAATATGACGTGTATTGATTCGAATCATATGTTAAGATGAACTGGTTTTACACTAAATGCAGTATGAAGGAGCAAAGAATAAAGAATTGAAGGGAATTTAGATTTTAATAAATCATAAATACAGAGAACAAGATTTACACTGCAGTCTGCATGATACTTTTTCTTTCAACTGATTTTGATGAAAAATAATGATTCTTCATATTTGTATTGCAGTTCCAGTTGAAGACAAGATATAATCTTATATCTTGAGTTTGTCAGGGTAAGGAATAGATGAAATATTAATTTCTTACTAAACACTTCTATAAGCATACTTTAAACACATTTATTTTTACCATCTATCATTAATTCTACTTGGAATTTAAAGCTACAATAATGTAATTAATTATTGGTGGTATATAGAGAGGCAGTGCATGATATTTATTAGATACAAAAGACAAAAGAGTGATAAACATTACCAATTTGTTACTGTGAGATTAATCCACTGTCAATATCCAAAATATGATAGAATACTAGTATGTTTTTAACTGTGAGACTGTTTGTATATTCATATACAAACAGGCATACATACATACATGCACACACGCACACAAACACGCATGCACGCACGCAAGCACGCACGCACACATACATGCACACACACTCACGCACACACACACACACACACACATACACACACATACACACACACATATACATATATATATAGACATATATATGTATACATATATAT
>BOPN01007076.1:5000-10000 GCA_017312705.2 Penaeus japonicus
GACCTTGAATCAATCGAAATCACTTGCGTTGCAGCATGAAGACGTTGGTATTGTTTTCGAATGTTTTTATTGCAGTCGAAAGACCACTGAATGTCTTGAACAATGAACAGATAAATATAAAAATAGATGTATATGTATATATATCTATATCTATATATATTCCAACAGACAAACTTACGAGTGCGTGCGTACCTGCTTTGTATATTTCTACACATAAAATACGGGCATAAACACATATATAATCTTAGTTATCGCGCGTGTTATCGATAAAAATCTTGAGTTATTGGAGCCTCTGGAACGCCTAATCAGTGTGAATGTTCTGCGGTCTGAATAGCGTTATTAGCAAGGATTCTGGCGCGGCATTCAGCCCTCATTTAAGGAGGAAATACTCGACGTCGCGGCAGAAGCGAAACATTCTCCTTGAGCGCCACCTCCGGTCATGCGCGAACCGACGGCGCTCCCGAGGCCCGAGAGCCCTCGCGTCGCGGATCAGCTTAAGGGCGGCGCATGGTTCGGAGAGCGGTGCTTGGACTCTGCCCTTGACGACGGCCAGCGCAAATGCAGCCTGTCTGCGCGTTTCCTTTGCTATTTATAAGGCAAGCAGCGCGTAGTGTTTTGCCTGATGGACCCGTTTAAAGGTGTTGCATATCATAGGATACGGAACAAAGATGCGTAAGCCCATGCTGTTGCACTTTAGGAAAACATGATATTCCCAACACGCGTTTGTCCTCCTCCTCCTCCTCCTCCTCTTCCTCCACCACCTCCTCCTCCTCCTCCTCCTCCACACCCACTCACCCACACGCCCACCTCCACCACAGAAATCATCCGTCTTAAGTGAGACCTGATGCAAAACTTGACATTTATAATCTCCTCCGTCTATTTATCAAGCTATCTCTGTATTTATTGCGTTCTATTCTCCCTCGTCGAATCATGCCGTCAGTGGCTTGGTGGTAACAGGTGTGTAAGTCGTCTGACAGATTCATTACCATAACAATCGCACGAACCATACCCGCGCCTTCCCGGCCTTCCTCTACGCTGTCAGGTTACAATGACCTCTTGATGTCTGTAATTATGGCAATCAATATGGCTGGATAAGATCATTCGTTATCTAGGATTGAATTGTTATCTTCGTGATATTTTATTTTGTTAGAAAATCAATAATATTTCATAATTTTTGAGTTATTTTCTTCTATCGCGATTATATTGACGATTCTTATTTCGTTTGTTTCATTTCTTTCTTCTAATGAAAGGTAAGCGAAGGATAGCACGTAGTTATGACGTGTTCTCGTGAGCCATCGTAACTACCACCACAGCGACGTACGATACCCGACTACCTCATTCCATCCCGACAATAGCCAATCACAACACGGACGCACGCCTGACCACCGCAACTACCACAGCTCTGCCCAGCTACCTGTACATAACCCCGGATGGCCGCCCGGCTTCCCCCATAAATCAGTATTAGAGGCCCACTCGGCTTCGTCTGTGGTCGCTGCCGAGACCACCGTGATCGGTCGGGGTGGAGGAGGAGGAGGAGGAGGAGGGGGAGGGAGAGGAGGAGGTGGTGGTGGAGGAAGAAGGGGGAGGGGGGGGAGGAGGAGGAGGAGGAGGAGGGGGAGGTGGTGGTGGTGGTGGAGGAAGAAGGGGGGGAGGGGGAGGGGGAGGGGGAGGGGGAGAAGGAGAAGGGGGAGGGGGGAGGGGGGTAGGAGGAGAAGGTGGAAGTGGAGGAAGAGGAGGAGGAGGGGGAGGTGGAGGTGGAAGGTGAGGGGGAGGAGGTGGAGGAGGAGGAGGGGGAGGGGGAGGGGGAGGGGGTGGTGGTGGAGGAGGACGAGGAGGGGGAGGGGGAGAAGGAGGAGGGGGATGGGGAGGAGGGGGGTAGGAGGAGAAGGTGGAAGTGGAGGAAGAGGAGGAGGGGGAGGTGGAGGAGGAGGAGGAGGAGGAGAGGGGGAGGAGCAGGAGGAGGAGGTGGTGGTGGAGGAGGAGGTAGTGATGATGGTGGTGGAGATGGAGGTGGAAGTGGTGGTGGTGGAGGTGGAGGAGGAGGAAGAGGAGGAGGAGGTAGTGGTGGTGGTGGAGGTGGGGGTGGAGGAGAAGGAGGAGGAGGAGGAGGAGGAAGAAGAGGGGGAGGGGGAGGGGGAAGAGGAGGAGGAGGAGGTGGTGGTGGTGGTGGAGGAAGAGGAGGTAGTGGTGGTGGTGGAGGAGGAGGAGGTAGTGATGGTTGTGGCGGAGGTGGAAGGGGAGAAAGAGGAGGGGGAGGGAGAGGGGGAGGAGGTAGTGATGGTGGTGGTGTAGGTGGTAGTGGAGGAAGTGGAGGGGGAGGGAGAGGAGGAGGAGGAGGTAGTGATGGTGGTGCTGGAGGTGGAAGGTGAGGAAAAGGAGGGGGAGGAAAAGGAGGAGGAGGGGGAGGGAGAGGAGGAGTGGGAGGAAAAGGAGGAGGAGGTGGAGGGAGAGGAGGAAGAGGTGGAGGTGGAGGTGGATTAGGGGGAGGAGGAGGAGGAGGAGGTGGAGGTGGAGGACGAAGAGAAGGAGGAGGGGTGGGGGTGGAGGAAGAGGAGGAGATGGTGGAGGTAGTGGAGGTTGAGTTAGAGGAGGAGGTGGTGGTGGTGGTTATGGTGGAGTAGGAGGAGGTGGAAGAGGAGAGGAAGAGGAAGAACAGGGAAGAGTAATAAAGGGAGGAAGAGGAGGACGAGGAAGAAGTAAAGAAGAAGGTGTGAAGAGAGAGAAGAGGCGAGACCGAAAGATAGAGGAACGAAGCGCAAGAGGAAACAGGAAGAGCGAAAGAATAAAGGCGAGAAAGAGGGATAAAGATAAGGATAAAAACAAGGAAGAGAAAAAAAAACGAGATGGGGGGGAGGGGTATGGCTAAAGGGGAAGGGACAAAGGGAGGGGGAGGGGATGGGAAGGTATGGATTAAGAGGAAGAGGGAGGGGAAAAGAGAGGGGGAGGTAGGGAGGGAGGGAGGGAGAGGAGGGTGTGGAGGGGAGGAAAAGGTGAAAGTGAGAAACGAGGAATGAATGATAATGAAAGGAAAAAGGGAGGGACCGATTATGAAATAGGGAGTGACCAAGAGAATACGAAAAGGGATTAAAAACTTTAGAGTCGTTAGTGGCAAGTTTTTTTTTTTTCTTCTTCTTCTTTTTTGAGTGAGGGTGAAACATTGTCATTGTTATTATCATCATCATTATAATTTTTATAATTACTGTTATTACTATCACCATTATTATCGTTATCAATAATACTGTCATCATCATTATCACCACATGCCATTACTTTTATAATCATTATCATTACTTTAACTGACTTTTAAAAAATGGTAGCTTGACACCCATAAAAACAAGATCATTAATAAATATCTACATTTACCTTGCTCCCACAACATAAGTTTAAAAAATAATAAACATAAAAAGATTAATAAAATTAAAAATGGAAAAAAATAAAACATAAAATGAATCAGAAATCTCACCACCGTCAGAGAAAAGGGCGAAAGAAAGAAAGAAAGAAAGAAAGAAAGAAAGAAAAATAAAAAAAATAAAACCGACTCGCTCGGGGCTAAGTTGCGTCTTCCGGCCCGAATGTAAACAGTACGAGCTGTCTTTCCTCCTCTCCCACAGTCATATTCCTCCGTGGTCCAGAATATGACTAATGCTGGCGTCTCTCTCTCTCTCTCTCTCTCTCTCTCTCTCTCTCTCTCTCTCTCTCTCTCTCTCTCTCTCTCTTGCTTTCCCTCCCTCTTCTTTTCCCTCTCCCTTCTCCATTTCCCTCCCTCCCCCCTCATTGTCCCTCCCCCACTCCCCCTTACCTTTCCCTCTCCCTCCCTCACTCCCTCTTGCCCCTCCCTCTCCCTCCCCCTCCCCCTCACCCCCTCCCTTATCCCTCTCCCTCTCCCATTCCCCCTCCCTTTCCCTCATCCTCCACTTCCCCCACTCCCTCTCCCTCACCCCCTCCATTTCTCTCTCTGACTCCTTCTCCCTACCCCACTCCCCCTCCCTTTCCCTCTCCTACTCCCCTCCCTTTCCCTCTCCCCTCCCTTACCCCTCTCGCTCACCCCCTCCCTTTCCCTTCCCCTCCCTTTCCTTCTCCCTTCCCCACTCCCCCTGCCTTTCCCTCTCCCTACCTACTCTACCCTCCCTTTCCCTCTCCTTGCCTACTCCCCCTCCCTTTCCCTCTCCCTCCCCTACCCCTTCCCTTTCCCTCTCCTTCCCTCACCCCCCCCTTCCTTTCCCTCTCCCTCCTCCACTCCCCTCCCTTTTCCCTCTCCCTACCTACTCCCTTTCCCTTTCTCTCTTCCTCCCCCACTCCCCCTCCCTTTCCCTCCCTCTCCCTTTCCCTCTCCCTCCCCCACTCCCCTTTCCTTTCCCTCTCCTTCCCCCACTCCCCTTCCCTTTTCCTCTCCCTCCTCCACTCCCCTCCCTTTTCCCTCTCCCTACCCACTCCTCCTCCCTTTCCCTCTCCCTCCCCCACTCCCCCTCCCTTTCCCTCTCCCTCCCCCACTCCCCCTCCCATTCCCTCTCCCTCTACTTTTCTTTCTTCCCCTCTCTCCTTCACCCCTTTTCTTTTATCCTTACCAGTATCTCGTGTGGAGGAACACTGCTGTCCTTTTTATAAACTACTTACTGTACATATCAAATAAACAATATATTCAATAGCACATAAATGTCTTATTAATCATGCATACTTCCCCACTTCGTTCGACAGATTTTCTAAAATCACTTTTCCCATGTTTTCGTAAAGAACAGACAGAGGAAAGGCCATTAGATATACATCGCAATTTAGATTCATAATCCATCTATAAGCAAGTATATGCAATCCGATTCTCTATAAGCAAGTATATGCAATCCGATTCAGCTCGCGTGTTAAAAGCTTTTTCTTGGTCCTTCAACTTTGATTTCTTTGCTTTGGCCAAAAGCGGTAGCAGTTTACTGATAATCTCACGGTCTGTTGCGGTTTTACAAAATTTCATTATAAGCCTTTTGATAGCAAATACGATTGCGAATCAGAGA
>BOPN01007076.1:40000-42500 GCA_017312705.2 Penaeus japonicus
CTATCATCGGTTTTACATTTTTTTTTCTCTCTCTCTTTTTCTTTCTTTCTTTGTTTTACACTGATTTTATTACTACATTAGTATTAGTAATGACCGCATCAATATTATCATTATCTCTATTCCATTATTGTTACTATTTTTACTAGCATTGCTAATATTTGCTTTATTACTGGTATTATTATCATTTTTATCATCATTGTTGATAATGTTAGCAATACCAGGATTATCATCATTTCCTTTGTTGTTGTTAGGATTAGGATCATTAATATTCTTGATATCATTATCTTTATCATCGTGAATGCTTTATTATCATTATCATTTTTATCATAACGTTTTCAGCAGCAGGGCTAGAGTTATTATTTACCCATTGGTTTACTGTGATATTATTGTCACTTAACAAATCATTATTTTCATTATCATCGTTAATGCTGTTAATATCCATTTTATTGTGATGATTACCATTCTCCTATTCTCAAGATGATTGAAATAGGGCAAATCAGGACGCAATTTCAAAAGGTTGCAGATGATCATTGACTCTCATTCCGGTGACACGGACACGAACACACTCTGACAGACAAGATGATTTCATTGTGACAAACAGACAAACAGACAAACCCTTCCACCTCACAACGGAAACAACCGCTAGTCAGGACTGTTTGGATATTCAGACGATAACTCCCATCTTAAATAACAACTATTGTAATCTATCCGGTAAGACATGAGTGTATCTTAAGTGCCGTTTGTGAATCCCCACCCCCCACCTCCCCCTCTAGTCGCGGGATTACGGGAGCGGGGACGGAACATCCCCCGACATCCCTACAGCATCCCCGCACCCCGTTTAGATTTTCCCGTAAATTGAGTCCGTGTCATTTGTCATAAAAGAGACTGATACCCTTTCGTTCCACATGTCACCGCTCGGGGATCCTAATGCTTCGCTCACGAGGAGATTGAGGAAGAGGAGGAGGAGGAGGAGGAGCAGGAGGAGGAGGAGGAGGAGAAGGTGGGGGGAGGAGGAGGGGGGAGGAGGAGGAAGATGGGGCGGGTGGGAGGGGGTGGGTTAGGAGACTAGGGAAGAGAAGAGAGGGGGGAGGAAGAGGAGGGATGTCACAAGGAAACTACAAAACTATGCGGCGTGAACTTGAAATGACGTGGGGATTTTTGGAGCAAGGGTGCGCCATTCTGAAATTCAAAACTTAGCCGCATTAGAATTGGTGAGAGGCAAGGGCTATGCGAGCGACTGGGGCGACGACCCTCGGCTCCGTCTCTCCGATTTCCACGGGAGACTTTGATAATCTGTCTCTCTCTCTCTCTCTCTCTCTCTCTTTCTCTCTCTCTCTCTCTCTCTCTCTCTCTCTCTCTCTCTCTCTCTCTCTCTCTCTCTCTCTCTTCTTTTTAATCTTTCTTTCCGTCTCTTTCTTTCCCCTTCCTATGATGTGTTGTTGTTCTTGCACTACACATTCTTGATTGGGAGCCAGGAGGCGGTGAGTAACAGAGAGACATTAATAACAGCAATGTGTAAGCCATCCTTCGTGTCTACCCATTCGTCAACCGAGGGATGAAAAATATTGATAAATATTCCAGACTGAAGCCGAAATTAGAATGAAGTTTCAGCGCCATCCAACTCGGCGCATAAAAGTTGTACACGTATCGGCAACACCGCTGGCGAACTGGCGACTGAGTATGAATATACATTTCTTTACTTTTTCACTTCTATAATAATGGGTTGCAGTTTATTCTCGGGCTGCACGGGATTATGAGCCCCACGCTAAGAGTTCCCAAGGGCCGAATATCTCTCGCGCTTCTTAAATCGCATGCCATTTATACTTGTTTATGCTGATTTACAAAGAAATGTGAAATGGGACGGTGTCGCCTTGGAGCGGGTGAGTATATTGACAGTGCCGGCACCCTGCGCCCCCGCCCCCCCGCGGCTCCGCCCTGGCACGCCGGAAAGAACGGAATGTTACGACGTCGCAGACATAGATTTCGCAAAGTCGAAGCCATCGAGCGACGTCGAGCAGCGCCGCGTCACGCCCGCGACGGAACGACCCCGCGAGATCGAGGAGGTCTCGCCGTCACACTCGGCCTGTGACGGAGGGCGCGCCGAGGGGCTGCGGTACTGCGGAGGCGGTGACGGCGATGCTGCCACGGGAGCCACGCCACGCCGGCCGATTCAGGGTCGCGGTTATGCGCGGATTGCATCGCGCGTGCATCTCGTAATCGCGTAATCTTTTGATCTTTCCTTTTCTTTTTGGAAGTTTGTGCTTTGATTCATTTCTTCCTCATGTGTCATCGTTATATCTTTCTTTACCGTTACCATTATCATCAAAATAAGTATCGTTGCCATAATCAGTAGCTTTATCATTATTATTGCAATTATCCAAACCATCACCGTGTCATCATTATTCTTTTCCTCTTCGTCTTCCTCATTAACAACATGATATCATCATAGTGAGAATGATGGTAATGATAATAATGATAATAATAATAACAATAATGTAAA
>BOPN01007077.1:11666-19166 GCA_017312705.2 Penaeus japonicus
ATACATATATACATATATGTATACATTCCATATGAATACATATTTGTGTATTTCAAAATTCCCAGCTTGAGCGACGTCATAGCAAGACTCATAAAAACGGCCTCATTTTGATGACTTTGTCTTTACTTCCTCATTTGTGAATCAACCCCGACCTTCGCTGATGATCCTGACCGTCAACCAGGATCAACCAAGTTCGAAAAATGAGATTAAAGTTATATTTGGATGTTTACTGAACTCGTGCGTATCTTTTCGTGTTATTTCTCCAACATATAAGGATGAATCACAAAAGTAGCCATGAATAAGAGAGAAAGAAGAAATGGGATCTACGTATGTACCGATTATGTTTAAACTTATGTAGATATATTTGGAAACTTATTTTACAAAGGTTTTAAAGGTTTTTCTTTTATGTGTGTAGAATGTGTGTCTGTGTGTGTGTGTGTGTGTGTGTGTGTGTGTGTGTAGTGTGTGTGTGTGTGTGTGTGTGTGTGTGTGTGTGTGTTTGTGTGTGTGTGTAGTGTGTGTGTGTTGTGTGTAGGTGAGTGTGTGTCTAAATATGTTCATACACATGCGCGTCTCATATCATATGTGTGTATGAACATGCACATAACCGCCTTGCATACGCATACCATTCATCACAACAGTCATACACACCCACATGAACATACACCCCCCTCACCCCACCCCCCCACCCCCACACACACATACAGAAACTTGCAAGTAGCTGGACATTTATCCGGGATCGTTACAAAAGAGAAGAAATAGCAGAGTGACACTTCCTCCTGGGCATTGTGAGAGCACCTCATTCTGCGCAGCTTTCAAATGTAAATGAATACATTTTTATCGATCGTGTGATATTATTCACGCAATGCATATCCTCCCCCTAGTGCACGTGATGAGAATCTTGTATTTTTCATCTGCCTTTATTGCTTAATTAAATTTTAAGCTTTGCGGTCGTTCATTGATTGCGATGTGGAGGGAGATGTATGTGTATACAAGTGTATTTGGGGGAGAAGAAAAATATATTTAGTCTTATGTTAACGTTCTTTGCGTATGTATTATTCTTCGTTATGGATGGAATTTTGAAGAACAAGTTGCTATTGTAGTGTAATCATCTTTTATAATCATTAACCGTGGATATAGTGATTATCCTTTTCATTTAGATGGTGTCATTTGCTCTCGTTTTTTATATTTGCATATTTATTGTTGCAACATGTAGGATTTTTTTCTTGTTGTAATCATTTTACTTCATGAAATGTTATTTGTTGCTTGTCTTCTTTTAAGTTTTTGTGTCTATTTGTCTGGGTCTCTGCCCCCCCCCCCCCTCCTCTCTAACTCTCTCTCTTTCTCACTCTAACTCTCTCTCTCTCTCTCTCTCTCTCTCTCTCTCTCTCTCTCTCTCTCTCTCTCTCTCTCTCTCTCTCTCTCTCTCTCTCTCTCTCTCTCTCTCTCTTTCTCTCTCTCTCACTCACCCACTCACTCACTCACTCACTCACTCACTTATTCACTCACTCACTCATTCACTCACTCACTCACTCACTCACACACTCACTCACTCACTCACTCACAAACTCACTCACTCTCTCACTCACTCACACAGTCTCTCTCTCTCTCCTCTTCCCTCCCTCTCTCTCTCTCTCTTTCTTGCTTCCTACCTTCCCTCTTCATAAGCTGAAAGTGGTGAGGACAAGAATGCAATTTTAACAAGAGTGCAACAAGACTATAGAACAGACACACCAAAGGACTATCCGTAATCCATTTTACTTACGTGAATCCACTAAGATGATAGTGCATCTCAGGGGGACATCAGATTCAGGAACCCAATTTGGAATTCTTTTAGATAAAAAAAGGAGAAAAGAAGAAAAAGGGGGGGGGGGGAAGAGATTAAAAGAGAGAGAAAGTGAGAGAGAGAGAGAGAGAGAGAGAGAGAGAGAGAGAGAGAGAGAGAGAGAGAGAGAGAGAGAGAGAGAGAGAGAGAGAGAGAGAGAGAGAGAGAGAGAGAGAGAGAGAGAGAGAGAGAGAGAGAGAGGGAGGGAGGGAGAGAGAGAAAAGAGCAAAAGGAAAATAAATTCCCGATTCTTAGCTCGGAAACATGTTAAAATTAAAGAGAAATCTAGCCTATCGAGTTACTTCAAGAAAAAACAAAAAAACAAAACAGGATCATGAAACGTAGGGAGAAAAAAGGATTTTGAAAGGACTTGCTTCATTCATTGCTTTTCGTGGTATATGTTGAGGCTCTGAGAATTTCGCCACTCCTAGCCGCTCTTAGAGAGACAGGTTTCTGAAATTTCTGGACTATTATAATGAGAATGACCATAGTGGTGGTGATGGTAATGTTTGCCCTAATAATAATAATAACAATAATGAGCATAGGTAATGATGATAAGGATGATGATTATAATAATAATAACGTCATTAAGAATGGAGTTTATGATGATAATGAACTTTATCATCCCTGTTATGATGATAGGAATATCGAGGATAATAATAGTCATACAGATGATGAGAAAATAAGGATAACAAACATAGAGACAATAGAAATATGAAAAAAAAGAAAAAAAATAGTTTCGACGACAAAATGTACTTCGTATTTGTGAAACGTGGAACATGGTCCGTAGAGTTTTGCTGTAGTAAGAACACAGCCCAGAATATACATTAATGGCAGGTAAAACGACTTGAAAATAACCTTAACAATTTTCTAGTGTGTGACTCATGATTATACCGTATATAAGATTTTACACATTGTCATTAATTAATATAACTGTTATTAATGCAACTGACCAAACCCTCACTTAAAACTACACTCGCTCCCTGTCACCTAGACGTCATGTCGCCAGGCAGACCGAGGGGGGCGAGAGAGAGAGAGAGAGAGAGAGAGAGAGAGAGAGAGAGAGAGAGAGAGAGAGAGAGAGAAGGGGAGGAGGGGTGATAAAGAGAGGGGGAAGGGATCAGGTGAAAGAAAAGAAGAATGTGGGGAACAAGGAAGAAAGGAAGAATGAAAGCAAGGGCGGGGAATAAAGACCGGGGTGAGGGGAACAGGGCCAAGAGGGGAGAAAGAACAGTCAACACCATCGACTAATCGGCTGTATTTTGTGGCGTGCAGTTTGGATAGCATTCCTCCCCCCCTCCCCATCTCCCCTCCCACCCCACCCCCACCCCTCCCCTCTCACCCCACCCCTCTACCCCTTTCCCTTCACACGTATACACCCAACACCTCCCTCCCACCCCCCTCCTACCCTTCTTAAGTACTCAGTCCCCTCTCCCCCTCTCCCCCTCCTCTCCCTCCCTCTCCCCCTCCCCCTCCCTCTATCCACGGCTCACACGCTCCCTCGTTCATTATAGAGGGGAGCGACTCCCTCCGACTTAATGCTGTGCTTGACGGACCAAAACATTATGGTACTGATCCGTTTTCTATGTCTGGTTCTTTTGCCTTTTGTGCTTTTGACGGATTTCTTGTTCGTGTCTTCTGGTTCGCTCTGGTTTTCTCTCCTCTCTTCCTGTGTCTGTTTTTTCTCTCGGTTTCTTTTTCTCTCTTTCTTCTCTCCATGCATGTGTGGTATGTATGTATGTATATATATATATATATATATATATATATATATATATATATATATATATATATATATATATATATATATATACATATATATATATATATATATACATACATACATATATATATATATATATATATATATATATATATATATATATATATATATATATATATATATATATATATATATATATATATATATATATATATAATATTCATATTCATACTTCTTACTCCTTTATGCAATAATTGGTGATCTTGTAATCAACTAAAATTTAAATGAAACACCATATGTTACAGGCGATATACCGAGAATTATTATATTGGAATATCCATATTCTTTCATCAAAATTCATAAGACAGAACAAAGACATTTTCCATTCACATATGATACCATTCATACATATATCTTTTGATTATTAACTTATCTATCTCTTGTTTCACATATAAATTGGTGTATCT
The DNA here is from genome assembly GCA_017312705.2 of Penaeus japonicus. Lineage (NCBI taxonomy): Eukaryota > Metazoa > Arthropoda > Malacostraca > Decapoda > Penaeidae > Penaeus > Penaeus japonicus. Next base: position 15,682 of record BOPN01007077.1, read on the forward strand.
GTTACGATTTCTATGTCGTTAATAAATACAGATCAGTTATAACATCGTGTGTGTGGGCGTACGTCCTATTGTGCATGTGTGTGTGTATAAACTTCAAGTACATTCCAAAAGTCCCTAATGGTTATTGCTTATGAATACGAATGATCAAGAGAATCCAAGCATTATTTGTGCTTTTATTTTTAGCTGTAAACTTTATACGAATAAATTTATCTGATACTCTAAACAAACTCAGATGTGCATACCAATAATGTTATAACGAATAAGGTTGATTGCAATTCATTTTCACAAGAATAGCGATAATATCTTATATGTTATGCCATAATCTTTATGATTATCTTGTTAATGATGGTGATGTTAGCAATGATAATGAAACTAATGAGGATGAGGATGATGATGATGATAAGAATGATAATAATAATCACAATAATAAAACAAATAATGATAACAATAGATAAAATGATTATGATAACAGAGATGAGGATACTGAGAATATTGATTACAATGATTATGATGATAGAATTAACAATAACAATAAGGATGATGTTCAGGATAATAAAAAATAAAAATAAGATTATCAATAATGAGGATAAAGATGATATTGAAATACTGAAGAAAATAGTTAAGAGCATAATAAAAAACTGAGAATTATAGCAATAACGATGATAAGATAATCATGATGAAAGTGGTAATGCGAATAAAAATAATGATGATGTGAATATAATGATAGTTATTAGATTGATGATGATAATGACGAAGATGATAGTTATGATGATAATAACATCAGCAATGATGATGATAATAGTGATAGCGACAATGGCAGCAATACTAATAACTATAACAATACGGATAATGAATATAATGATGATGATAAAAATCATAATGGCAGAAATGTAGAATACATCACAAGTCCAACCGCGTTTATAACCCACTTTTCCCCTTCTTTCTAAAGATAGAGAGAGAGCGAGAGAGAGATAGAGAGAAAGAGATTATTAAGCTGTCCTCTTGGATAAATGGGTGGGTGAATTTTGGAAATCATATGCTATGATCTTTGAACACGCTCGAATCAAATATTTTTTACAGGCTATAATGATACCCTTTGGCTGTACCTGCAGCCTACAGTGAATACATGGAAGGCTCTATCTGCAAAACAATAGACTGACTGTTTTATGATCATATAGAAGTGTGTGTGTGTGTGTGGTTGATATATGTGTGTGTGTGGTGTATTAATGATTCAGACCTTTACTTATGTATTTGTGTGGTTGTCTGTATTTATATGTATATGTGTGTGTGTGTGTGTGTGTGTGTGTGAGTGTGTGTTATGTTCTATAGTGAATCCTCTAAACTTGTGGGAGGATTAAACTCCGAGCTAGAAGTCTAGCAGGTTCTTTTGAGGTGTAAACACAACAAAATAAAGCAGGACATTCTGGGTCTCCTCGTGGCAAGCTCGCTCCGTTCGTCTCGAAGTTGTTGCCAGATGTACGAGGTACATACATAAAATGTCGTAAAACAGAAATAAAATTTTCCTACATAAAGGTACATAAAGAATACGTGCTACATTCTGTACACAGAAGGAAACGTAAATATAGCATACAATGTAAATAGTAATACATGTGTTTTCATGTAATATGTAGTGCCTTTGGAAATAATATCACAGTAGTAAAGTAAATGCTAGCACAACTTATATCACAATATTAGGTATCATCTACTGCTTATTGCCTTAAAGTATCGCAGATACTATTTCGTGTATTACACTATATCACAATAATATCCCACAATATATATATATATATATATATATACACATATTCATACCTCTTACTCCTTTATCCAAAAATCGGTGATCTTGTTATTAACTAAAATTTAAATGAAACACCATATGTTACAGGCGATATACCGAGAATTATTATATTAGAATATCCATATTCTTTCATCAAAATTCATAAGACAGAACAGATACATTTTCTATTCACATATGATACCATTCATACATATATCTTTTGATTATTAACTTATCTATCTCTTGTTTCACATATAAATTGGTGTATCTGTTACGATTTCTATGTCGTTAATAAATACAGATCAGTTATAACATCGTGTGTGTGGGCGTACGTGTATTGTGCATGTGTGTGTGTATAAACTTCAAGTACATTCCAAAAGTCCCTAATGGTTATTGCTTATGAATACGAATGATCAAGAGAATCCAAGCATTATTTGTGCTTTTATTTTTAGCTGTAAACTTTATACGAATAAATTTATCTGATACTCTAAACAAACTCAGATGTGCATACCAATAATGTTATAACGAATAAGGTTGATTGCAATTCATTTTCACAAGAATAGCGATAATATCTTATATGTTATGCCATAATCTTTATGATTATCTTGTTAATGATGGTGATGAGGATGATGATGGTGATGTTAGCATTGATAATGATACTAATGAGGATGAGGATGATGATGATAAGAATGATAATAATAATCATAATAATAAAATGAACAATGATAACAATAAATAAAACAATTATGATAACAGAGATGAGGACACTGAAAATATTGATGACAATGATTATGATGATAAAATTAACAATAACAATATGGATGATGTTCAGGATAATAAAAAATAACAATAATCTTATCCATAATGAGGATAAAGATAATATTGAAATACTGAAGACAATAGTTAAGAGCACAATAAAAAAAAGTGAGAATGATAGCAATAAGGACGATAAAATAATCATGATGAAAGTGGTAATGCGAATAAAAATAATGATGATGTGAATATAATGATAGTTGTTAGATTGATGATGATAATGACGAAGATGATAGTTATGATGATAATAACATCAGCAATGATGATGATAATAGTGATAGCGACAATGGCAGCAATACTAATAACATACTCACTAATGTGGGTAATGAAGATGAATGAAATGTGGTAGCCACGCTTACTCAGTGCTTCGTTTATCTTTGTGACTATGTTTACTTTCACATTTTGTTGAGACAGCTGTACGGGATATATGAAACACCTGATTGTCATCATAATTGTAGTAGTAGCAGTAATAGTAGTGATAATGAAGTACTGGGAATAGTAATAGCAGTAATGGCAGTAGTATAGAAGTACAGTATAGACGATCTAGTTATTCCTATCATCATTTTGGACGTCTATCGAAACGTCCATGTTAAAGTATAGTGTGTGCTTTGCACTCAGCATGGAGCTGAGTGCAAAGTGGAAGTACAGACGTTGCTCTGAGTTTTCATTCTACTTCATTCATTCCATGCTGTAGCTGAATTGCACTTTATGCCGATGGGCCTTGCATTTGAGTATTTTTATTAGGCTATAAAGTAGTTGTAATTGAACGCATGTTGAATCTCCTTTCGGCAATAAATTGCAGAATTTGCATATGTTTGGCGTAAATTTCCAGAAACAAAGCATGGGTGTATTATGGTCTCCTCAGCATAATGGATTCTGAATACCCCGTCTCTTC
>BOPN01007077.1:61666-65240 GCA_017312705.2 Penaeus japonicus
TTTCCACGTCCTCTTCCTCTTCCTTTTCCGCCTCCTCCTCCTCTCTCTTCTCTTCTTTCTCCTCGTACCCATCCCCCTCTTTCTACTCCTCCTCTTCCACCACCGCCTCCTCCCCAACCCCTCTTTCACCTCTTCGTGTTCCCTCTTTCCCCTCTTCCTGCCCCTTCCTCTGTGAAGTGTGTTTACCCTCTAGTACTTGACCTCTGGAGTCGAGGATCAACACAGTATACTCCTGCTGAAATTAATAACTGGCAACTAGACTCGTTTACAGGTACTCCACCTGTCTTCTGTTTCTGACACTAAAAAAATGGAGGGCGGAGAGGCAAATAGACGGATAGATAAATGGAAAGAAAGAAGACAGAGATACAGATAGATATTAAGGTGGAGAGACAGCAGATGCGGTCAGATTAATAGACAGGCGAGGAGAGATAAGACAATCAGATAAATAGATAGTTGTGGGTAAGCTTAAATAAAGACGATTAGAGAAAGTACTGGAAATGCATTCTTTGATAGATATAAATAAAAGAAATCGAAATGCTTTAGACATAAAGATACAGTGACATGTTCCTTTGTTTGCTTGTTTATTTTTATGCAGTGCTCAATATTAGATAGTGACTGATTCAATAGATAAAATTTTATAATTAGTGGAATATTTCTTTCAAGCTCTTAAGCAGTCCGAAAATACGGGAAGCTATAGTCTTCTAATCAAAAAATATTATCAAATAATGAGAGAGAGAGAACTAGACAAACAGACGGGACGTAAAGAAAGTACCTGAGATAGATAGAAAGAGAGATAGAGAGAGATAATGGATAGAGATAGTAACAGAGAGAAAGTAGAGCCAGAGAATCATAATAGAAACAAATAAGTCACACATACACACATACACACGCGCGCGCACAAAAGAAAAACGATTTTTCTTTAAGCCACGTCTAATACTCGAGATGTTTCATCCATGGTTCAATTTGATGAATATTCCGAGAGTGCAATTATCAGCGAGCGAGGAGGAAGATGACCCATAACCAAGGACACAAGATCTGACCTCAGTGCTTTTCCATTATGGTTCAGATTGGGTCATTTAGCACAAGGAGATGAAACTGGGGTTGCAGCCCATAGTAAGGAAGACATCTTAATTAAAGCCAATCTGAACGAAGAGCCATTGAAACCCAGAGGGAAATTTTAAACTGATCATTCCGGTAATTGGTATCAATCTATTTATGACTATCTATCCTTATATCTACCTGTCCTTTGCCCCTCAGAAGAAGAGGGAGAATTGTGATAAGGATATTGATGGTGATAATGATGATGGTAATAATAGTAATGATAATGATGATAATGATAGTAATGATAATGATGATAATGATAGTAATGATAATGATGATAATGATAGTAATAATGATAATGATAGAAACAATGATGATAATGATAGTAGTAATGATGATAGTAACGATAATGATAATGACGATTTTAGTAATGGTAATGATAATATGAATGATAATGATGGTGATGTTAAAGATAACAATGACAATGATGATAATTTCAACAATAGAAAACTTATAACAATGATGAGGAGTATAAAAGTAACAGCAATAAGGTTAATAGTCATTATAATAATGATAATAATGATGTAAAATAACGATGAATACCATGATGATAATGCTAATCTTAATAATGATAGTAGTTATAATTACAATAACGATCGTAACAATAATGATAATCATAGTAGTAATAATAATAACAATAACAATGGCAGTAGTGAAATTGTAATGACAAAAAAAAAATATAGTAACAGTGGTGATAATGATATTCGTATTAATAATGACAATAATAACAACAATAAAGATGATGATAATAGAAATGTAGTGGTAGTAAAAATGAGGATGATAACAATGGTGATTATAATAATGATACGGATGATATTGATAATTATTATGATAACAGAACAATAAAGATGATGATAAGGATGACAATAGATATGATATCAATATTATCATTTTCATTATCTTTACAATGATTATGATAGTAACAATGATAAAAAAAATAATAACAACAGTAATAGTAATAATAATACCTATTATCAACCCTCTTGCTATCACTAATTCAAATCATTACAACGATAATGATAATAGTGATGATAATGATCATAATGGATATCATCATATTTTCGAAACTACAATACTTGACAATTACTGGTGAAGAGAGGGTTATTTGATAATCTCCTTAAGAATAGATGCTAAAGGAGTTGCTAATTAGAAGCATTAATTAGGGTTTTGATACAATGTGAATTATGGTTAGCTTGACTGTTTTTTTATACTGCTCCCCTTTGCCACTGTTGCATCATTTCTCTTTGTATGTGTGTTTATGGCCTCTGGGTCTGTCTGCATCAGTACTCTCTCTCTCTCTCTCTCTAACACTCTCTAGCTCACTCACTCTCATTCTCTCTCTTTAACTCACTCTCTCTCTCTCTCATTCACGCTCTCTCTCTCTCTCTCTCTCTCTCTCTCTCTCTCTCTCTCTCTTACTCTTACTCTCTCTTACTCACGTCTTTTCCCTCTCTCTCTCTCTTTTTCTGTTAATCTATCTACCCACCAGTCTACAGTATCTATTTATATTTATCTTCCTCATCATCTATATGTATGTATACATACATACATACATACATATATATATATATATATATATATATATATATATATATATATATATATATATATATTTGTCTATCCATCTGTCTACCTATTTATATGCCTTCTGTCTATCTATCTGTCTGCCTCTGTGTCTACCTATCTATCTATCTATCTACCTATGCATCTGTTTGTCTTCCTTCCCTCATTCCCGTTGCCTTATGTTCTATCAAAATAAGTTTATCTTCATCCTCATTTCTCACGAGTTTCTAGAGATGCCTTGCAAGTTCTGACTATCTATTAATTTCCCCTCTTCTTTAATCTCGTATATATCTCCTTTTTCCCCTTTTCATTCCTCCTTCAGATGCCACTTTTTCTCCTTCTTGCACACGTTCGTTTCCTCATTCCTTCCCCTCATTTTATTCCCACACATCCTTTTCCGCTCTCCCCTCCTCTCTCCCTATTTACTCCCCTTCTTCCTTTCCCGCCCACCAACTTCCAGTGCGAGTCGCCTTCCCCAATACCCCCTCCCCTCCCCTCTCCTTCCTTCCCCCCACCTCCCCCCTCCCCTCCACATTCTCCCCTACCCACCTCAACCGTTCCCGACTTTCTCTCCTACTTAGGCACCCCGTCCCAACCATCCTTTCCTTCCCCCACATTCACCCCGTACCCTTATCTCCCTCCTCCCTGCTGTAGTTTTGAGTCACTTGTGCGCCAAATAGAGTTAAGGGCCTCAGGTGCGGGCCGTAAGGGAGATCACAACCGGAAATTACCCCCTAACAGAGTTACCTTAGTCATTCAACAGGAATATTGGAGCCATAACTACGGCTAGCTAGGGTGCGCGATGGAGAGAGAGAGAGAGAGAGAGCGAGAGAGAAAGAGAGAGAGAGAGAGAGAGAGAGAGAGAGAGAGAGAGAGAGAGAGAGAGAGAGAGAGAGAGAGAGAGAGAGAG
>BOPN01007078.1:7500-10000 GCA_017312705.2 Penaeus japonicus
TGATAAATACTTACCAAACCGAGAAGAGCAAGACGAATGAGGTAGGGCGAATGGTTGGAGAAAACCCGGGTGTCTGCAAAGAGAAACAGAGACCTTGAGGGTGGGGAGGGAGGAAGCCCGGCCACTCGCACACCCATGTCCATCTAACAGGTCCTGTTTCTATCTTGCAGACATCCGGTGTTTTCTTCAACACGCCCACAACACCCCTGGCCCTGCTTTCGCGCTTGCCCTTAACCACTTACCCCGCGCTCCTTTCGCCCTGTTGCCTATTCACTTTATTCTCTGTCCCTTTCTGCAGCCTCCAAAATTCACTCCTTGTCACTACTTCCCCTCCTTTCCCCTCCTTCCTGCCCATTCTCCCTTCCTCTTCGTCCCCTGCGCGCACAATGACGATCGGCCTTCTCACGGGGCAACAGCGACCCATTCTTATGTCCCCGCGGTGGACGATCACGAACCAAATCTCGCTGCCGACGGGGTCGAACTCAGCGCCTGACCGAGCGGCGAGGTACATACACGCCGTTCAGTTCCTCTTCGTCGCGACACTCACGCTTAAGGACCTCTTCCCTCCTGACGAAGGGAGGTGAGTGAATGGACACTAATTTTGCCTTTCCTTTCTCTTTCCCCAATTTCAGAGAGGACGAGACAGATAGTTGAGCACAACTATCTTCGGTCCTTTGAGCTAAATCTCAGCTTCAGTCCCTTGGAAAGGCTGGTCCAATACTGCCGCCAAGGGGGCTTTCGGAACACCTACTCAACACAACACCCCACATGCTCTTGATTTTTTTTTTCCGAAAAACCTAAAATCTCAAAACTATACAGCAAAGAAACTCCCTGTCCTCCTTCCTATCTATCTCTCTGGTGAGGATGACGTCCGAATTCATCCTCTCGAAGCCCTTCTGGAATGTGGCCAACACGCTGGTCCTCCCAGTGCTCTCCGACGACAACGGAGACGGCATACCCAAGCTCCGCTCCCTCGTCTCGCTCTCCCTGCCGATCACCATCTTCCTAGACTCCATCCTCGGGGAGCCGCCGTCGCCTGCGTCCTCGCCCGGGCCCTCAGGGAGGAGGTAAGGAAGGAGGGGCGGGAGGAAAGAGGTTGGTTGAGGACGCGGAGGTAAGGAGGGGGAGAAGGGGGGATAGGAAGGCATGACTGATTTCAGGAAAAGAAGGACGATAGATTTAAAAATATGAGAGGATGAATAAGATGGGGGAAAATGCTATGGCTGAAGGATTGTGGAGACTGTTGGAAAGTAAGGAATGAATCGGGTTAGGAACTGGCTAGAGAAATGAAGAAGAAAATCACTGTTAACCAAAAGGGACACTAGAAGAATAACCAACAAGACAAAAATCAAGTACCTATGTAATGGAACCAAATAGGCATTACTTGTCCAGTGACTTTTGTAAACTCAATTTTAAGTAAACTAGTAGTTGGAACTTTGATATTTCTTTCTTTTGCCACCTTCATCTTTCTCTCTCTCTCTCTCTAACTCTCTCTCTCTCTCTCTCTCTAACTCTCTCTCTCTCTCTCTCTCTCTCTCTCTCTCTCTCTCTCTCTCTCTCTCTCTCTCTCTCTCTCTCTCTCTCTCTCTCTCTCTCTCCCTATACTCCCCCCCCTCTCTCTCTCTCTCTTCCAAAGCCCCCCCCTCCCACCCTCCACCCACTCCACTCCCCCTCATCTCTCCCCGTCCCCTCAGCGGAGGATCCCGGAGCCTCGGCGAAGACCAGCTCAACATCTTCCGCTCCATCGAGGACTCATGGCGAGCCAGAAAGGGAGAAGGAGAGAGAGAGAATGAGAAAGGATAGCGGGAGGGATAGAAAGGGAGAAGGAGGGAGGGGAAAGTAGGAGGAGAGAGAGAAGGAGAAAGGATGGCGGGAGAGATAGAAAGGGAGAAGGAGAGAGGGGAAAGTAGGAGGAGAGAGAGAAGGAGAAAGGATGGCGGGAGAGATAGAAAGGGAGAAGGAGAGAGGGGAAAGTAGGAGGAGAGAGAGAAGGAGAAAGGATGGCGGGAGAGATAGAAAGGGAGAAGGAGAGAGAGAGAATGAGAAAGGATAGCGGGAGGGATAGAAAGGGAGAAGGAGGGAGGGGAAAGTAGGAGGAGAGATAGAAAGGGAGAAGGAGAGAGGGGAAAGTAGGAGGAGAGAGAGAAAGGGGAAATGAGAGAGGGGAAGGTAGGATGATAGAGAAAAGGTGAGAAGGAGAGAGGGTTGTACACAAAACAACGAAGGGAGAACAGACTATTAAGTCGAAGGTCTTTTCGCCATGTCTTTTTCTCTGCTTTTCCCCTCGCTGATATGTTTATAACTCGTCCATCATGACTCCTTCACGACAGAGGGAAGGTAGGAGAAGAGATGGAAGGGGACACGAAGATAGGGGAAGGTAGGAGAGATGGGAAGGAAGGAGGAGACGAGACATATAGGGAGAAGGAGATATAGACAGGGATAATGAGAGAGGGGAAGAGAGGAGAGGGGAAGGTAGAAAGGGAGAAGGGGAGATGAGAGA
>BOPN01007078.1:17500-35000 GCA_017312705.2 Penaeus japonicus
AGATAACAAAAATTATAGCCTAACAATAAGGATGATAATAATAATGACAATAACAGTAATGAGGATAATCATAACGATGATAATAATGATAATAGCAGTAGCAATGGAGACAATAAAGATGACATTGATGATGACAAATGATAATGATAATGGCGATGATGATAATAATTATATTGAAAATCATGATGATTATGCAATAATAATAATAAGAATAACAGTAGTAGCAATAAAGATAGTAATGTAATAATAAGTATCATATAAGTAGTAATAAAAATAGTAGAAATAACAACAAGAAAAAAAAATATATATGGAAGAAAGGAGAAGAAGAAGTAGTAAAGAGATAAACATGTAAAATGGAAGAAGCTGAAATAAGAAGGAATAAGAGAAAAAAATAAAAAAATAATAAAACGATAAGTAGAAAAACGAAAATCTTACATAGTATTGTTTCAAAAGCTATTCTAATCCGATAAAAAAAAAACTATAGACACCTAAAGTTTCTAAAAGGATCACGAACGAAAAGGAATCCATAGCAGGAGGTCGTCCGCATCAGTTCATAGGAGCATAAAGGATCGGATTCTATAGCTGTTCAGTGTGAATCGGTTCTGCGGTTCATCAACTACTTGTCCTTTGGTCGCGTTTATAGTCGGAGTATTTGGATCATTTATACGTTAACGGTTTTAATGGAATCAAATATTGTAAATAAGTGTCCATGTATTGAGGGTTATTAGTGATATTCGAAGGATTGTAATTTGTTATTTGTTATTTTCTCCTAATGGTTATCATTTTTGTTATTGTTATTGGCATTATCATTAACCTTGTTAGGATCATTATCATTAGTGTTATTATTAGTATCATAAGTGGTATTATTATCATTATTATGTTAGCATTATTACTATTATTGATATTATTGTTGTTATCATAATCATCATTATTATCATCAGCACACTCCTATCAGTGTTATTATTGTTATCATTATCATCTTTAACACTCTCATTACCACCATTATATCATTAATCATACTACAATTGATATAATCATTACTATTATGTTTATCACTATCGCTGCCATAACTGCTATTGGTTAAAAACATCACGATTACAAGTATCATTATTACTATCACCATCACTATCATTAACTTCATCATTATCCTCACCATCATCATAATCATCATCATCATCATCATCATCCTCATCATCAACAGTATTACCATCGCCATTAATATCATCAGCATCACAATATCGATTTCACTTCGCTCTCCAATCGATATTATAATTCCGCTTCACCACACCTGAGACGTCGCGCTGAAATCTGCGGGAAATGAGAGATTTACACTAATACCCGGGAAGGGGGGAGGGGGGAGGGAGGGGGGACGAAGGGGGAGATGAAGTGAGGGGGGGGCGTGAATGGAGAGGGAGGGGGTGAAGGGGAGGGGAGGGGGGAGATGAAGTGAGGGGGGGGGGGGCGGGGCGTGAAGGAAGAAGGAGGGTGTTAAGGGGAGGGGAGGGGGGAGATGAAGTGAGGGGGGGGGCGGGGCGTGAATGGAAAGGGAGGGGGTGAAGAGGAGGGGAGGGGGGAGATGAAATGAGGGGGGGACGTGAATGGAGAGGGAGGGGGTTAAGGGGAGGGGAGGGGGGTATATGAGGGGGACGGGGCGTGAATGTAGCGGGAGGGGGTGAAGAGGAGGGGACGAAGGGGGATATGTCATGAGGGGGGGGCGTGAATAGAGAGGGAGGGGGTGAAGGGGAGGGGACGAAGGGGGATATGTCATGAGGGGGGACGGGGCGTGAATGGAGAGGGAGGGGGTGAAGGGGAGGCGGGAGGGAGGATATGTCATGAGGGGGGGGCGGGGTGTGAATGGAGAGGGAGGGGGTGAAGAGGAGGGGACGAAGGGGGATATGTCATGAGGGGGGGCGGGGCGTGAATGGAGAGGGAGAGAGGGAGAATTAAGGGGAGGGGAGGGGAGGGTGTGAGGACAAGAGGACACGGAAGAGGAGGGATAAGAAGACGGGAGAGGAGGGGAGGGGAGGGGAGGTAGGGGGCCGAGGATATAAGTAGAGGCAGAAGGAAGAGGTGACACAGTTGTCGGTGGCGCCCCCGCTCTTCACTTGGCCAGGTCAGTTCAGCTGAGGTTCGGTTGTGTCTGCATATATGTAGGTGTGTATATATGTATATGTATATATATATATATATATATATATATATATATATATATATATATATATGTATATACATATATATAAATATATATATATATATATAAATATATAAATATATATATATATATATATATATATATATATATATATATATATATATACATATATATATATATATATATATATATATATATATATATATATATATATATGTAGTGTGTGTGTGTGTGTGTGTGTGTGTGTGTGTGTGTGTGTGTGTGTGTGTGTGTGTGTATATATATAAATGTATATATATATGTATGTATGTATATATCTATACACACACACACACACACACACACACACACACACACACACACACACACACATGTGTGTGTGTGTATATATATATATATATATATATATATATATATATATATATATATATATATATATATACTTACATACATACACACACACACACACACACACACACACACACACACACACATATATATATATATATATATATATATATATATATATATATATATATATATATATATATATACATGTGTGTGTGTGTTTGTGTGTGTCTGTATGCGTGTGTAAATATATATATATATATATATATATATATATATATATATATATATATATATATATATATATACATGTGTGTGTGTGTTTGTGTGTGTATGTATGTATGTATATATGCATATATATATATATATATATATATATATATATATATATATATATATATATATATATATATATGTATATATATGCACACACACACACACATATATATATATACATATATATGTGTGTGTGTGTGTTTGTATACAGATATGTTTTTTTTTTTTTTTTTTTTTCATATCTATATATGTTCGTGTGTATTTGTAATTTCTTTGTATACTTTTTATTCAGCTATATTCCGTTATGTTCTCCCTAGATAGCACTGACTTTGTACAAAATCTCATTCTAAAAGTTTAAAGAAATAAGAACGGAAAAGAGAAAAAAACAACTGTCTCACATAACCAAAATAGTGTGATGTTAGTAGACCTCCCAAAGCACTGCATTGTCCGAACAAGTTTAACAGACAGTTCCCTGTGATGTGTGAAAAGGCAGTTGTTTACCGCAGGGTTTCTCAAACTTCTGGGCACCTTAGAGCCCGTAGGAAGGGCAAAGCTTTTTCACGGAACCTTAACAAGTCAGTTTTTTTAATGAATATGAAAAAAACATTAAATTCAAATTTTGATAGTAAGCATGTAATATTTGGGGTTCTATAGCTTTGGGGAGCCACCAAAGGGAGCCACCACATAATGCATGACGGATAGTGGTGATATGAGTCATGAAAATCTATACCAGGAAAAGGATTCTCAGGATGGATGTATATGAGAGTAAACAGCAAAGGATATCTGCAATGAAACCTGTTCATTAGTTGTTTCACGTGTTATATACAATAATTTCGTGGGTATTTCCATTTTTTGTTACTTTATTTTTTCCCATTTTCTTTATCATGAATTATCCTGAAACTCTTTACACCTGTAATTATGTATTGTATCTCTTTCCAGTAAGAATTTCAATGAAATATCTGTAGCCGTTTAATTTCCCCTTTAAGAAAAGGCTCCGTGGAACCGACTTTGGGAAACCCTAATTCACTGGAGTTAAATATTTATCAGATCGCCTGCTTATCTTTTATGTGTGAATTTCTTTCTATGTCTGGGTGGTTGTCTATACCAGCTGTTATTAATACTTAATTTTACATATAAATGAATGTTATATTGCACGCTATTCCCAAGTCTGGCAAAACAATTAATTAGATAAAGATATGTAGTAATCTGAGAACTTTAAAAATGATGAAATAAGTAACACCGACTTAAAGTCTCAAAATTACTCAAGAAATTTAGTTCATATGCTGAACACGTTCATATCCCTACCTAATAATCTAATTGATTACTATGCCAGAAAGTTTACACATGCATCCTAATACTGATTATTTTTTCTAGATCTAATACATGCTCAAAATAGATTATTATCTTCTTGTCTAATTTAATGGTGGTAACTTTTTTAACACCGGTCATTTATTTGTCATGTTTATCCATGGGTTATTTGTAAATATCGAAAGTCTGAAGAAGAAACTCCATTCAATTATTACAAATTAAATTCAAATTTACAATGGTTCATATATGTGATCGTTCGAACCGCTGATTCTATCAAAGAAAATGCGTGTAATCTACAGGGTAACTATACTAATTTCTCGATGATGTTTATTGCTTGCACGAGACGTGTTTCTATGTGTTTACATTTCTTTGTGTGCTATTTATTTTGATTTGCTTTATCTAAAACCTTAAACACGATGTACTTCGAACGACTAATAGACAATAATAATGATAATGATATGAAATAATGATGAATACTTACCAAACCGAGAAGAGCAAGACGAATGAGGTAGGGCGAATGGTTGGAGAAAACCCGGGTGTCTGCAAAGAGAAACAGAGACCTTGAGGGTGGGGAGGGAGGAAGCCCGGCCACTCGCACACCCATGTCCATCTAACAGGTCCTGTTTCTATCTTGCAGACATCCGGTGTTTTCTTCAACACGCCCACAACACCCCTGGCCCTGCTTTCGCGCTTGCCCTTAACCACTTACCCCGCACCCCTTTCGCCCTGTTGCCTATTCACTTTATTCTCTGTCCCTTTCTGCAGCCTCCAAAATTCACTCCTTGTCACTACTTCCCCTCCTTTCCCCTCCTTCCTGCCCATTCTCCCTTCCTCTTCGTCCCCTGCGCGCACAATGACGATCGGCCTTCTCACGGGGCAACAGCGACCCATTCTTATGTCCCCGCGGTGGACGATCACGAACCAAATCTCGCTGCCGACGGGGTCGAACTCAGCGCCTGACCGAGCGGCGAGGTACATACACGCCGTTCAGTTCCTCTTCGTCGCGACACTCACGCTTAAGGACCTCTTCCCTCCTGACGAAGGGAGGTGAGTGAATGGACACTAATTTTGCCTTTCCTTTCTCTTTCCCCAATTTCAGAGAGGACGAGACAGATAGTTGAGCACAACTATCTTCGGTCCTTTGAGCTAACTCTCAGCTTCAGTCCCTTGGAAAGGCTGGTCCAATACTGCCGCCAAGGGGGCTTTCGGAACACCTACTCAAAACAACACCCCCACATGCTCTTGATTTTTTTTTCTCGAAAAACCTAAAATCTCAAAACTACACAGAAAAGAAACTCCCTGCCCTCCTTCCTACCTATCTCTCTGGTGAGGATGACGTCCGAATTCATCCTCTCGAAGCCCTTCTGGAATGTGGCCAACACGCTGGTCCTCCCAGTGCTCTCCGACGACAACGGAGACGGCATACCCAAGCTCCGCTCCCTCGTCTCGCTCTCCCTGCCGATCACCATCTTCCTAGACTCCATCCTCGGGGAGCCGCCTTCGCCTGCGTCCTCGCCCGGGCCCTCAGGGAGGAGGTAAGGAAGGAGGGGCGGGAGGAAAGAGGTTGGTTGAGGACGCGGAGGTAAGGAGGGGGAGAAGGGGGGATAGGAAGGCTTGATTGATTTGAGGAAAAGAAGGACGATAGATTTAAAAATATGAGAGGATGAATAAGATGGGAAAATATGCTGTGGCTGAAGGATTGTGGAGACTGTTGGAATATTATGAACTGGGCAGAGAAAGTAGGAAGAAAATTACTGTTAACCAAAAAGGACATTAGAAGAATAACCAACAAGATAAAAATAAAATACCTATGTAATCGATCTAAATAGGCATTCATCGTCCAGTGACTTTTGTAAACTCAATCCTAACAAAACTTTCTCACAGAAAAATCAAAGTAGTTGGAACTTTCATATTTCTTTTTTTTTTTGCAACCTTCATATTTTTTTTTTTCTCTCTCTCTATCTATCTCCCACGCTCCTTCCTACCCTCTCTCCCTTCTACCCTCCTTCCTTCCCTCCCTACCCCTCCCTCTCCCCTACACTCCCCCCCTCTCTCTCTCTTCCAAAGCCCCCCTCCCCTCCCCCCTCCACCCACTCCACTCCCCCTCATCTCTCCCCTTTCCCGTCAGCGGAGGATCCCGGAGCCTCGGCGAAGACCAGCTCAACATCTTCCGCTCCATCGAGGACTCCTTGGCGAGCCTGGGCGTCGACGGCAGGTCCTGTCTCCTGCGACTCATCTGCGAGCTGCAAGGAAATGCCTTCGGGCGATACACGGTGGTCGGCGAGCTGCTCACTCTGCTCTTCACGTGAGTTCAGTCGGGCTCTTCCTTCTTGCTGTTCATTATGTCGTTGTTATTAGTGTAGTTATTATTGTTATTGTTATGATTATCTTTATTATATGATTACTATGATGATATGATGATTTTCATTATCATGATCATTGTCGATGTTATTGATATCTTTGTTATGGTTATTGTTATTACAATTGTTATTATTGTTGTCATTATCATCATCCTCATAACTACCATCAATATTATTATTATCATTATTGTTTTTGTTATTGTTATTGTCATCATCATTATCATTATGATTTTCTTCATCATCCTCATATTACTCTTACTATCTTAGAATATCCTCATTATCATTGCCATTTTTATCACCAGCATCATTATCATAATCGCGTTTTACCCTTAAACTAATTTTCTGAGTTTATTGCTGTATCTCTTATGATTCATTATCAAACTATTCATCAATTTTCTTTTTAACAAAATATGACCCCCCCCCCCCAAAAAAAAAAAAAAAAAAAAAAACATACAACCATAATCTCACGCACCTCACACGCTGATTCTCATGCAGACCAAAACGCGGAATGAATGACTTTTTGCATGACTACATCGAGGCAGAGGACGCAGGCAGAGAGGGGAGTGACTGTACCTCTCGGTACCACACTTGCCCCTTCTCCTTCACGGGTACGCTTGAGAAGTACCGGCGGTATATGCAGGTAAGAGAGGGGGAGGGAGGGAAGGGGAGAGGGAGGGAAAGGGAGAGGGAGGGAAAGGGAAAGGGAGAGGGTAGGGAGAAGGGATGGGGAAGCGAGAGAGAAGAGAAGGAAGGGAGAAGGAGAGGGGGGAGGGAAAGGGAGAGGAAAAAAAAGAGAGTGAGAAACTGTGGAGGGAAGATCTAAGGGGAGGAGGGAGAGGGAGAATATACACACATATGCATATGGACCCCCCATATATATATATATATATATATATATATATATATATATATATATATATATATATATATATATATATGTGTATGTATGTATGTATGTATGTATATACACACATATACATACGTATACATATATATACTTATACATGCATATATATATATATATATATATATATATATATATATATATATATATATATACATATATAAACATGTGTGTGTGTGTGTGTGTGTGTGTGTGTGTGTGTGTGTGTGTATGTTTGTTTTTTTTTTTTTTTCTTTTTCTTTTCTTTTTTCTTTTTTTTTCTTTCTTTTCTTTCTTTCTTTCTTTGTTTTATTTGTGTGTTTCCATCTTCCCAACCGAAACTTCCTTTCCCAGAGCGTCTCATCGATCGAGGACAAGCCCGAGGGAGCAGAGGACCACAAACCATTCGCAAACAGTATCGGCAACGACCACTTTGCTCTCCCAAAAGTCGTCGTCAATTAACCGGCAAAGAGGAACTCACGAAATACGGAAAACAAAAACAAATGAACCGTTGATAGGAATGCGAAAATCTAAAAAATATGAAGTTTCCACGAAGGACTCACAGAGGGCGCCACGATATGCAAATGAGCGCAGACAATGAGATGTGTGAGATATTATCACAATGAGACATCGTAGACGGAGGGAAAATAATGCAATACAAGAGTGCAACTGAACAGATATTTTGTTATCTGTTGCTCAACATTTTTTATATTCATGCTATAAATGTGAAGTTTTAAAACTGATATTACATTTACACACTAAGATGATGTTTGAAAGTCGATATTAAGTTTAGTTTAATGCTTATTGTTCGTATCATTTGTAGCAGATGATGCATAATACTGTTAAGCTATTATAAAAAAAAATAAAATCTTTTATTTAAATTGTGTCTGTTATAATCCTTTCCTTTTGCATCTGTATCAATAATTGAATCATGTACAGCAATGACTAACAGTTCCCCTTATAATAGAGTTTATATAGTAGAAGAACATCTTTAAAAATAACGATAAAAGCAAAAATAAATTATAAAAAACTAATATCACCAAATTGTGATGATTCCATTCCAACTCAACAGCCAATGCTTTTATTTCACTCTATCCTAAATATAATCTAAATCTTCTTTTCTAAATATAACCATGGTCTCTTCACCTACTCCAACAGTTTTTTTTTTTTATCTCTCAGTTCAGTATCTCTTCTTTCTGATTCCATTTTGTTTTCATCTTATTGTTATCCATTGGAAAATGTTTTTCGGCAGTTCGTCTCTCCTTGTCAACAAAAGCATTACTTTAAGTCTCAATTACAATGTTTTATCCGTGTACTGATCATTATTTTTTTTCATCTTCCGTCGCTCCGTTTTTCTCAAAGACCAAACCATTTGTCCCCCAAAATATCACTTGTTCATGTTATCGTCTTCTGTGCTTTAAACTACAGGCTTCTTGATATTCAGTTGCCTTACACTTACACTCTCTCATACTCGTCATCATAATTCCTCTTATGGGTTTCGTAATTAAGTCACTAACGCACAACATTTCTTAAATCCCTCTTTCTTGGGTCCTTCCCCGGTATAACATTCATTCTGTGTACGAGTAGGAAGGAAAGGACGAGTGCCGACCTTTGTGGTATATGTTTATCCTCATCGCTTACGCTTCATGCCTCCTAATGACCGTTCCTTACCACGGATTTCATTTTCGCAAATTTATCGTCTCTGCGGTATAAACTCTAACCTTGATTTTCCTCATTTTTTTTTTTTTTCTTTTGCTTTATTTTTCAGAAATCGATGCTGCATTTCTGTTAATTCTTACCATGGCTCTTGATCTGCTATCCATTATCCACTCCAAGCTACTTTCAAATGTGTGTCACCGATTCCCATAAAGAAAAACAGCAAAACACTTTCTCCATTGTCCGCTTTTAAGATTTATACATCATTCGACAACTTTCTTAACTTTCCATATTAGTGTGATTAGTTTGGTACATTTGCGGTGTTCTCGCTATCTTCTAGTTCCTTTCAGGTTTACAGTACATGCATTCTTATTCTATTCCTTTTCCTAAATCCTGATTTTTCACATCTCTTTGCCAGGTACTTCGTGCATCTCCGTACATCTTCGTACTGGTACATCTCTCCTTTAATTTACATATCTTCAGAAACTCTTTTGTAGCGTTTTGGTTTTCTCGCAGCTTCTTATTATCTCATTTTTGACTTCTTAACACTTCTTCTTCGTCCTGATCTCCTCTTCATAGAATGCGTTCTTTATCTGTATAGGATTTTAGATGATCTTTCCACTTCTCTCTTTCTCAAATCTGATCCACGAAGCGGTCTTTTTATCGACCGCGAGATGTAGAGCGCAGGCATCAAGCCAAGTGAGAAGCACAGCGAAATAAACCTTATTGTATCAGTGAATAGAGGTAGGCCATCTGATGCTGGACACTCTTCACTGCAAACATTGGGATTCAGCCGAGATGCGCCTGAGTCCGTTGCCTCCGTTTTCTCCTAAAACCTGCGTTGTTGTCAGTGGCTATTCACACGTGGATGTACTGACAAATATATCAAAGCTGGGTTGCCCGTCGTTCAGATGTGTTGTGAATTTAGCTTTTCAGGACGCCGCTTGTTTGCAAATCAGCTGTTTTGCCATTTGCTTTGGATTTTTTTTTTTTTTTTTTTTTTTTTTCAGTATTTCTACTACACATCAATTATGGCTGCAATGTTTTGAAAGAAACGCGGTAATTTCTGAGACTTGGAAAGTTAACTGGATGTTAACCTTGCCCTTTGGATGACATGAGTTGTAGTTTCTTCACTTGCTTTTGGAGGTTTAATTTTGACAGCAAGAGTTATAAGTATAAAGAGGTAGTTGAAATTAAAATTGAAAAGAATATGTATGTATTCATCATAATTCCTCACGAAATTATGACAAATTACTGTTGTCAGAAATGCTTAATTCGTGTGGTACACTGATTTAAATTTTGGATATAATCTTTCCATATACAGGCTTAATCAGATAATATCATTCACATTCTTCTATAATAAGAAATAGCGACGTTCATACAACCATTACTCTAAAGATAACCATCAGCCCGCCCATTTACAAAGGGTATTTGGCTTAAAACAAGTAATTTGTAAATGTCACATACACAGTCAGACGTCCATACCAGGGGATACATGAATATTAATAAATCTAGGGATATTATGGTCTTTGTATCCATACCAACTGAAAGGGTAGTCATTTACACTCGTTTACTCGCTTTACTGCGTATATATGAATTTATACGATTGTTTTAATAATATTTTTAGTAATAATGATGATGGTGATGATGATAATGATGATGATGGTGATGATGATAATGATGATGATGTTGATAATGATGATGTTGATAATGATGATGATGATGGTAATGATAATAATGATAATGATAATGATGATTCAAATGAAAATGTTTCAAATATTGCACGGTGATTTCCCCGGCAATGCAGGAAGAGATTCCGTTGATAACAAAGAACTTTTCTTGTTCATCTCTCATAAACAATGTCCAACATTTAAAAAGTCTTGCTTTCCATCTAGTAATAAAAGCTATTGTACCGTTACCACAGTACCATCTTTCGTAAATACCACACCATAGGTACCATAAGGTCTCTCATACTTCTTACTAAATCACATGACGTGTTTTTCATTCGTCACCATAGACTTGTGGTTTCCAGAATATGTGCCGTGGTACATGGGGTGCCATGAGCAAATTTGTCATTGGGCAGTGCCTAGGGATGCCGCATGGTTCCAGTGTGTAGTAAAATCTACTAAATTTACATCAAAGTTATAAAGTTTTAGTCTTGTTTCTTGGACGTGCTTCTGTTACATGAGCTTTATGTCCAAGTAATTTACCAAATGAGTTATATAAATTCACTTTATTTTCTGCTTCACTTGCTTGCCTTCTTTAGTTATCAATGTTCACCATGCCTCATCTTATCTTAGTTTCTATTTGAAGTTATTCTCATTCTTATGACGGGATTTCTGTTTGTCATTGAGGTATGTAACCTTTACGTATTTTGTACTCTTTATGTATTTTGCACTCTGCTGTATAAGTAAAGTACCACAGAAAGGACATTTAGAGTCCCATGAATGAAAAAGAAAGATTTGAAAGCAATGCCACAGACTATATTGGAAGACTTTGTAGGCCTACCTAACCATAGACTACATCGCCCTCTTCCCACAGGCTATACAAGCACGCTCAAGTAAGTGCTCACCTGTTGAGTTATATGTGAATATGGCTTTTGGGATTTTATCACACTCCCTAATCCAGGTGAAAATACAAATATTTAATTAAAGAAAATACATCAGGTGGCTCTGGTGTTCGGAATTTAAAGAAATTTCATTGATGGTATTATTGTCAGGAAATGGATTTTCATCATGACATTCGTAACACGGAGTTATATTCAGCCACCGTGTCCTCAATGCCATAAAAAAAAGTTTTCGTATCGTAACTAACATATACATGTGACATTTTACATTCTACAGTTGAATATATTATATCATTTGTACATTCCTTCGCACTATACATATGACCCATACATCTATTGTAATTACATAACCCTTTATATTGGGCTTAACGAGGTTCCATGAAGCGTTGGGCTCTGATACCCTTCGAGTGAGAGTCACTTCTAAGAGCTTTACAATTATTCCTAGTTTTGCAAAGCTCTGGAAAGGCGAAAATGCACTCTGCTGTATACGTAAAGCACCACAGAAAGGACATTTAGAGTCCTGGGAAGCAATGCCACAGATTATATTGGAAGACTGTGTAGGCCTACCTAACCATAGACTACATCCCATGGTAAACTTGTGGATGATACAAAGGGGAAATATATGAGGATGTGTAGGAGAAGGAGGGAAGAAGGGTGAAAGAGTGTTAACTGACTTAGAGGGCAAAAGGAAACTGGGACGACCAAAAGGACACCCATCATCCCATACTCGAAGGACGCAAGGAAGCAAGGGGTCTGAACAGCACCTTTGAAAACGTCCGAGCATGTGCTCAACCGTTCAAGATCTCAAATTACAGAGCATTATTCATTATCTCTTATGTATTTTGGCGTAGCTTATCTATTATTCCTCGATCAAACATCAAATGTATCGAATATAAGTGAACAAAACTTAATCATTATTATACATAGTATGACAAGGAACAACAATAATAAATGGCTTCTGGTCACAAATGCTGCAGGAAGGAATTGCCAACAGATGTTCCTCCTCACTTCCTCCCCCAAATGTAGAAAACTCATTCTAACAGGTTGACAATATGCCGATGCAACCAAATGTGGGAATTCACGCACACACACACACACACACACACACACACACACACACACACACACAAAAAAAAAAAAAAAAAAAAAAAAAAAAAAAAAAAAAAAACTCTCTCTGCATGTCGCTATCTCTTTCTCTCAGCTCCTTTGTTCTCTTGCCTCCTCCTCCCGCGATCATTCTTCTCCGTCTCTCTCTGTTCTATAAATGGCAGTTTATGATATAAAGCAGCGGTGCCCAAACAACATACCATGGGCACATTTGTCAGTACATACCATAGGGGTGCCTCAAGATTCCAAAATGAAATCAAATCTGCGGATGGCTATTCCCATCAGGTGAGTTGTGTTTACCCTTTTGGAATGTGGAATGTGATGATTCCTTCTGCTATGAAGTTTATTTCATGTGGGGTAGGGCGAAGGGCGATTGAGGAAAAGTTTGGCATCTTTATATGTAGTTTACGAAAGGATATATAATAATTATATCATTATCATTATTATTATTAATCATATTATCATTAAGACTGGTATTAATATTATCAATTATATTATTATCATCATTATATATGTATATATATGTATACATACATACATACACACACACACACACACACACACACACACACACACACACACACACACATATATATATATATATATATATATATATATATATATATATATATATATATATGTATATATATATATATATATATATATATATATATATATATATATATATATAATTTATAAACATATGTATCCCCAGTTTACATATATCTATATTCATATATACCTATAGATAGATACATGTACATTCATATTTATATCCATACACACACACACACACACACTCGTTTGTGTGTGTGAGTATGTGTGTGTTTGTATATGCTATATGCACTGTGAGTATGTATGTACACACTAATATATGCATGTATGTATGTATATAGGCATTTATATGTATGTATATATCTATATGCACGTATGAATTTATGCATGCACATATGATGTATAAATGTATCAGTTAGAAGAATACTCAGACAGAGGGCGTCCTGCCACCTCGCCGTAGAGTCTTCGAGGCGCTCTGGACGGAAGGCCTCCCGCAGATGAGCCCTTCAGAGCCTAAGGGCCTTGCAATAGCGTTGGATGCCTTGGAGCACAGTGGCTCATGAGGGAGTGCACGCAAAGTTTATTTAAACTAACACGGTACGTTATTATCCTGGAGTATTCCGGGGAGTAGATATAAACCATATGATCAGTTAAATTGTGGTACCACAATTACCACAGTATTACCACAAGTACCACAATTACCACAGTATTGTGGTACCACAATTACCACAGTATGCAATGTAATTTTTCAGCTAAATAAACAGCGCAAATCAAGTAGAATATATATTCTGATTTTCTGAAAATATATACTGTATGTATTTACTTTTCTACATTTCTATTCCATGTGATTATTATCAAACAAACAAAAACAAAAAAAAAAAAAAAAAAAAAAAAAAAAAAAAAAAAAAAAAAAAACTCTGCATGTCGCTATCTCTTTCTCTCAGCTCCTTTGTTCTCTTGCCTCCTCCTCCCGCGATCATTCTTCTCCATCTTTCTCTGTTCTATTAATGGCAGTTTATGATGTAAATCAGCGGCACCCAAACAGCGTACCATGTGCACATTTGTCAGTACATACCATAGGGGTGCCTCAAGATTCCAAAATGAAATCAAATCTGCGGATGGCTATTCCCATCAGGTGAGTTGTGTTTACCATTTTGGAATGTGGAATGTGATGATTCCTTCTGCTATGAAGTTTATTTCATGTGGGGTAGGGCGATGGGCGATTTGGGAAAAGGTTGGTATCTTTATATGTAGTTTACAAAAGAATAAATAATAATTTTATCATTATCATTATTATCATTAATCATATTATCATTACAATTGGTATTGATATTATCAGTTATATTATTATCATCATTATATACGCATATATACATACATGCATACATATGCATATTGTGTATTAGAAAGAAATTGAGAATCGGAATGTTCGAAAGAAAAAGTGTAATATAAATAATACTATTCATTCAACAACTACTGATAATTATCTGGACACCGTAAGTAATCTTAGATCTATCTACTTCCTAATTTATATATATATATATATATATATATATATATATATATATATATATATATATCTTTACGAAGCCTAGATCTCATAAAATCGTCAGATTAATTTGCTATTTCAGTAGCATATTGCATAAGAACAAAAGAGCGAGGTCTGATTCATCACTTTCTCGTACGTATACGCGATCATTAAGAAAGGGGTTTCCTCCTTCCCCTCCCTCAATGTTTTCTCTTCTGCCTGACCGTATTAGAGTCGCGTGGTTTATTTGTTTTCTATTTCATTTTCAACATAACTTTCTAGATATTATCTATTACTTAGTTTATCAACTTTCATTTGCATACTCTGATGTCACCATTACGAAATTTAGGCATTTGTCTCACAACATGACTAGCTTTCCTTTAAATTTTTAGAAATTTGAATTATAATTTTATTCGTTCCGACCTCTGGAGAGACCAATAAGGGATGGATCGCTTTTAAACCATTCGCTTCATATGGTCTTAGCCCGTAAGAACAAGGATAAGCCAGATATGCAGAGCAGATGCTTCGCCCAGCCTGTGAGTTAGTGTTGACTCGAGAGAGGAAGTGAGAGCTTGGTCCTTACGTTTCATGGTGCAGTAACCATAGTAACCGCCACGCGACAGTGGAGTTATTGGGTCTTTTGTTTTTATATTTTTTGTATATTCATTTACATTTGTATAGTTTTTGTATATTTGTGTATATTTTGTACATATTTCTGGTGTACATTTTTTTTTTCTCTAGTATATGTTTCCAATGTTTTTTTTTTTTAAATCATCGATGTAGTTTGGTCACTCGGCCGACTAGCTGTGGCACCCTAATGAAACCTCTCCACGTGTATCTGCGTTGAGATATTATGGCAACCTACACCACTAGCTTCGTTGTAGTTTCTTTTTTGAAATAGAGGAATCAAATTTTCGTTACCATGAGACGATTTCAAAAATTAATTTCTGATATATTAAGTTTGGGGACGACGTGCTTTTCGTTTCTAGGCAAAATGTCTCTGCACATTGACTCAAGACAGCATTGATGTCTAATAGCTAGCTATCTGAGAAAGAACACAGAAAGGAAAAGAATGCATATACGCAATTTATCATGTGTATATTTGATATTAAACGACTGATGTAAAGCGAATATTATATTCTGTTCCAAGAGTTCTAAAAGATGATTCCACAAACTTCCTTGTTTTGAATGTTCATATAATTTCTGAAGTGTAAATAATGATACATGGATTTTCTTTATACTGTGACAAGTTGGTATTTTTTTCCTCTGTAGAAATAAGAGGAAACATGTGTACGAATCTCTGACAAAAGTCATTTGAGGAGAAGGTAGAATGTAGCCTATAATATGGGCTATTGATGCATATCTCTGTTGACTAAATATGCCATTCACTGCTTTAAGTATGTACGGAGTGTAAACCTTACTATATCTACGAGTGTTGTGGCATAGCAACCTTATAACGCTATTGAATATAAATGATATCCTTGACCTAAGACTATGTAGAGAGTGTAAACCTTTCCACCTTTATGACTTCCCTGGAATCTATAATGAGAGCAACTGGTTAGTTAATCAATAGCATTGTCTAGTAAGTTTACACATTCCCATGAATCTTACAAAAATATTATTATACTTTTCTTCAGATACACTCATACAAGGAAGGTCACGGTTATGAGCCTACACTCTTTTGTTTTATCTCGTCTAGTTGCGTTTACCTTCCGAAGAACAGATAGTTGAATCCACTTGAAATGCGTACAAATAGAAAGATAAAAATAAAGCAGATCAGTAAGACACGAATTACTCCGAATGTATATAATACGCACTTTCATGCCTCCCGCACATTTCATGTCGTGTAGTAGCGTAAGAAGAGAGCGTAATATTTTCTATTCCTCGCAGGACAGTGTCGACAACGTGGCCTGGATCTCACAGGGAGAGCATTTGATGACGTCACTCCTGGAGGCGGGGCGGTCGCTCGGAGAGGGAGAGACTTTTTCATGACGTCACAAGAGTGGGCGGGATGGAAAGTAGGCGGAGCTACTCGTGGCGCGAAGTGTTGTGTTTGTATCGAGAATCAGTCAGACATTAGACAGCGAGGAGGTAAGGAACGTGTCTCTACAACTCGGGGTGTTGAAGCCCACTAGTTTGTGTTGATATCACGAGCTTCGCAACAATCCAAAACTTCATAACCTCACATACAAACACTCAAACCCAAACCATAACCATAACCTCATAACAACCAGGAAACCAAACACCCAATCATAACACACCTCTTCTCCATCTCCCCCCCCCCCAAAAAAAAAAAAAAAAAAAAACAGAAAAGCAAAATGGTCGTAGAGATTCTCGCAGACCCGATCCTGTCCCGGCCTTCATGGGGAACGACCGTCAAGTTCTGCACGCCCGTGGCAGAACCCACGACACCAGGAGGTTCTTCGGTCGCTGTCTGGGGCCTCGTCATCCCCATCATGTTCTTCTTCGACTCCCTCTTCAGCGCCAGGGAAGGGGAGGGAGGCGACGGCTTCAGGTAAGGAGGAGGAGGAGGAGGAGGAGGAGGAGGAGGAGGAGGAGGAGGAGGAGAAGAAGAAGAAGAAGAAGAAGAAGAAGAAGAAGAAGAAGAAGAAGAAGAAGAAGAAGAAGAAGAAGAAGAAGAAGAAGAAGAGGGGGAAAAAAACCTGCGAAGAGGGTTTGTGATCAGGAGCAGTTGTGGTTTCGTTGTTGCTTCTGTTGTGTTGATGTTTTTATTTTTTATTTATTTTTCATTTTTTTGTTG
>BOPN01007078.1:42500-47500 GCA_017312705.2 Penaeus japonicus
CTGTCTCTCCCTTCCTCTCCTCTTCCTTCTCCTCTCATCTGCCCTCCCTCTCTCCTCCCCCTTCCTTCTCCCTTTTATCTGTCTCTCCCTTCCTCCTCTTCCTTCCTTCTCTCTTCTATCTGTCTCTCCCTTCCTCCTCCCCCTTCCTTCTCCCTTCTATCTGTCTCTCCCTTCCTCCTCTTCCTTCCTTCTCCCTTCTATCTGTCTCTCCCTTCCTCCTCCTCCTTCCTCCTCCCTTCTATCTGTCTCTCCCTTCCTCCTCTTCCTTCCTTCTCCCTTCTATCTGTCTCTCCCTTCCTCCTCCTCCTTCCTTCTCCCTTCTATCTGTCTCTCCCTTCCTCCTCTTCCTTCCTTCTCCTTCCATCTGCTCCTCCCTTCCTCCTCCCCTTCCTTCTCCCTTCTTATATCTGTCTCTCCCTTCCTCCTCCCCCTTCCCTTCTCTCTTCTCTATCTGTCTCTCCCATCCTCCCCTTCCTTCTCCCTTCTATCTGTCTCTCCCTTCCTCCTCCTCCTTCCTTCTCCCTTCTATCTGTCTCTCCCTTCCTCCTCTTCCTTCCTTCTCCCTTCCATCTGTCTCTCCCTTCCTCCTCTTCCCTCCTCCCTTCTATCTGTCTCTCCCCCTTCCTCCTCTTCCTTCCTTCTCTCTTCTATCTGTCTCTCCCTTCCTCCTCCTCCTTCCTTCTCCCTTCTATCTGTCTCTCCCTTCCTCCTCCTCCTTCCTTCTCCCTTCTATCTGTCTCTCCCTTCCTCCTCCTCCTTCCTTCTCCCTTCTATCTGTCTCTCCCTTCCTTCTCCCTTCTATCTGTCTCTCCCTTCCTCCTCCTCCTTCCTCCTCCCTTCTATCTGTCTCTCCCTTCCTCCTCTTCCTTCCTTCTCTCTTCTATCTGTCTCTCCCTTCCTCCTCTTCCTTCCTTCTCTCTTCTATCTGTCTCTCCCTTCCTCCTCCTCCTTCCTTCTCCCTTCTATCTGTCTCTCCCTTCCTCCTCCCCCTTCCTTCTCCCTTCTATCTGTCTCTCCCTTCCTCCTCCCCCTTCCTTCTCCCTTCTATCTGTCTCTCCCTTCCTCCTCTTCCTTCCTTCTCCCTTCTATCTGTCTCTCCCTTCCTCCTCCTCCTTCCTTCTCCCTTCTATCTGTCTCTCCCTTCCTGCTCCCTTCTATCTGTCTCTCCCTTCCTGCTCCCTTCTATCTGTCTCTCCCTTCCTCCTCCTCCTTCCTTCTCCCTTCTATCTGTCTCACCCTTCTTCCCTCTTCCGTCCTTCTCCCTTCTATCTGTCTATCCCTTCCTCCTCCTCCTTCCTTCTCCCTTCTATCTGTCTCTCCCTTCCTCCTCCTCCTTCCTTCTCCCTTCTATCTGTCTCTCCCTTCCTCCTCTTCCTTCCTTCTCCCTTCTATCTGTCTCTCCCTTCCTCCTCTTCCTTCCTTCTCCCTTCTATCTGTCTCTCCCTTCCTCCTCCTCCTTCCTTCTCCCTTCTATCTGTCTCTCCCTTCCTCCTCTTCCTTCCTTCTCCCTTCTATCTGTCTCTCCCTTCCTCCTCCTCCTCCTTCCTTCTCCCTTCTATCTGTCTCTCCCTTCCTCCTCCTCCTCCTTCCTTCTCCCTTCTATCTGTCTCACCCTTTCTTCCCTCTTCCGTCCTTCTCCTTCTATCTGTCTATCCCCTTCCTCCTCCTCCTTCCTCTCTCTCCCTTCTATCTGTCTCCTTCCTCCTCTTCCTTCCTTCTCCCTTCTATCTGTCTCTCCCTTCCTCCTCCCTCTTCATTCTCCCTTCTATCTGTCTCTCCCTTCCTCCATTTTCTTCCTTCTCTTTGCCACTTTCTTCCGCTTCTACCCTGCTTCCTTTTCTCTGTTTCTCCCTTCCTCCTCCTCCTTCCTTCTCCTTTCTATCTGTCTCTCCCTTCCTCCTCCTCCTTCCTTCTCCCTTCTATCTGTCTCTCCCTTCCTCCTCCTCCTTCCTTCTCCCTTCTATCTGTCTCTCCCTTCCTCCTCCTCCTTCCTTCTCCCTTCTATCTGTCTCTCCCTTCCTCCTCCTCCTCCCCCTTCCTTCTCCCTTCTATCTGTTTCTCCCTTCCTCCTCCTCCTTCCTTCTCCCTTCTATCTGTCTCTCCCTTCCTCCTCCTCCTTCCTTCTCCCTTCTATCTGTCTCTCCCTTCCTGCTCCTCCCTTCCTCCCTTCTCTATCTGTCTCTCCCTTCCTCCTCCTCCTCTTCCTTCTCCCTTCTATCTGTCTCTCCCTTCCTCCTCCCCCTTCCTTCTCCCTTCTATCTGTTTCTCCCTTCCTCCTCCTCCTTCCTTCTCCCTTCTATCTGTCTCTCCCTTCCTCCTCCTCCTTCCTTCTCCCTTCTATCTGTCTCTCCCTTCCTGCTCCTCCTCCCCTTTCCTTCTCCCTTCTATCTGTCTCTTCTCCCTTCCTCCTCCTCCTTCCTTCTCCCTTCTATCTGTCTCTCCCTTCCTCCTCCTCCTCTCTCCTCTATCTGTTTCTCCCTTCCTCCTCCTCCTTCCTTCTCCTTTCTATCTGTCTCTCCCTTCCTCCTCCTCCTTCCTTCTCCCTTCTCTATCTGCCCTCCCCTTCCTCCTCCCCCTTCCTTCTCCCTTCTATCTGTTTCTCCCTTCCTCCTCCTCCTTCCTTCTCCCTTCTATCTGTCTCTCCCTTCCTCCTCCTCCTTCCTTCTCCCTTCTATCTGTCTCTCCCTTCCTCCTCCCCCTTCCTTCTCCCTTCTATCTGTTTCTCCCTTCCTCCTCCTCCTTCCTTCTCCCTTCTATCTGTCTCTCCCTTCCTCCTCCTCCTCCCTTCTCCCTTCTATCTGTCTCTCCCTTCCTCCTCCTTCTTCCTTCTCCCTTCTATCTTGTCTCTCCTTCCTGCTCCTCCTTCCTTCTCCTCTATCTGTCTCTCCCTTCCTCCTCCTCCTTCCTTCTCCCTTCTATCTGTCTCTCCCTTCCTCCTCCCCTTCCTTCCCTTCATCTGCTTCTCCCTTCCTCCTCCTCCTTCTTCCTTCTCCCTTCTATCTGTCTCTCCCTTCCTCCTCCTCCTTCCTTCTCCCTTCTATCTGTCTCTCCCTTCCTGCTCCTCCTCCCCCTTCCTTCTCCCTTCTATCTGTCTCTCCCTTCCTCCTCCTCCTTCCTTCTCCCTTCTATCTGTCTCTCCCTTCCTCCTCCTCCTTCCTTCTCCCTTCTATCTGTCTCTCCCTTCCTCCTCCTCCTCCTCCTTCCTTCTCCCTTCTATCTGCCCTCCCCTTCCTCCTCCTCCTCCTTCCTTCTCCCTTCTATCTGTCTCTCCCTTCCTCCTCCTCCTCCTCCTCTTCCTCCTCCCTTCTATCTGCCCCCTCCCTTCCTCCTCCTCCTCCTTCCTTCTCCCTTCTATCTGTCTCTCCCTTCCTCCTCCTCCTCCTCTCTTCCTTCTCCCTTCTATCTGTCTCTCCTTCCTCCTCCCCTTCCTTCTCCCCTTCTATCTGTCTCTCCCTCCCTCCTCTTCTTTCCTTCTCCCTTCTATCTGTCTCTCCCTTCCTCCTCCTCCTTCCTTCTCCCTTCTCTATCTGTCTCTTCTCCCTTCCTCCTCCTTCTTCCTTCTCCTTCTATCTGTCTCTCCCTTCCTCCTCCTCCTTCCTTCTCCCTTCTATCTGTCTCTCCCTTCCTCCCTTCTATCTGTCTCTCTCCCTCCTCCTCCTCCTTCCTTCTCCCTTCTATCTGTTTCTCCTTCCCCTCCTCCCCCCTTCCTTCTCTCTTCTATCTGTTTCTCCCTTCCCTCCTCTACCTTCCTTCTCCTCTCTATCTGTCTCTCCCTTCCTCCTCCCCCCTTCCTTCTCCCTTCTATCTGTCTCTCCCTTCCTCCTCCTCCTTCCTTCTCCCTTCTATCTGTCTCTCCCTTCCTCCTCCTCCTTCCTTCTCCCTTCCTCCTCCTCCTTCCTTCTCCCTTCTATCTGTCTCTCCCTTCCTCCTCCTCCTTCCTTCTCCCCCTTCATCTGTCTCTCCCTTCCTCCTCCTCCTTCCTTCTCCCTTCTATCTCGTCTCTCCTTCCTCCTCATCCCTCCTTCTCTCTTCTATCTGTCTCTCCCTTCCTCCACCTCCTTCCTTCTCCCTTCTATCTGTCTCTCCCTTCCTTCTCCCTTCTATCTGTCTCTCCCTTCCTTCTCCCTTCTATCTGTCTCTCCCTTCCTCCTCCTCCTTCCTTCTCCCTTCTATCTGTCTCTCCCTTCCTCCTCTTCCTTCCTTCTCCCTTCTATCTGTCTCTCCCTTCCTCCTCCTCCTCCCTTCTCCCTTTCTATAGCTCCTCCTCCCTTCCTCCTCCTCCTTCCTTCTCCCTTCTATCTGTCTCTCCCTTCCTCCTCTTCCTTCCTTCTCCCTTCTATTCCCTCCGTCTCTCCATTCCCTCCTCCTCCTTCCTTCTCCTTCTTTTGCCCTCCTCTCCTCCCCTCCTCCTTCCTTCTCCCTTCTATCTGTCTCTCCCTTCCTCCTCTTCCTTCCCTTCTCCTTCTATCTGTCTCTCCCTTCCTCCTCCTCCTTCCCTTCTCCCTTCTATCTGTCTCTCCCTTCCTCCTCTTCCTTCCTTCTCCCTTCTATCTGTCTCTCCCTTCCTCCTCCTCCTTCCTTCTCCCTTCTATCTGTCTCTCCCTTCCTCCTCCTCCTTCCTTCTCCTCCCTTCATCTGTCTCTCCTCCTCCTTCCTTCATCCGCCTCCTCCTCTCCTCCTCCTTCCTTCTCCCTTCTATCTGTCTCCTTCCTCCCTTCTATCTGTCTCTCCCTTCCTCTTCCTCCTTCATTCTCCCTTCTATCTGTCTCTCCCTTCCTCCTCATCCCTCCTTCTCTCTTCTATCTGTCTCTCCCTTCCTCCACCTCCTTCCTTCTCCCTTCTATCTGTCTCTCCCTTCCTTCTCCCTTCTATCTGTCTCTCCCTTCCTCCACCTCCTTCATTCTCCCTTCTATCTGTCTCTCCCTTCCTTCTCCCTTCTATCTGTCTCTCCCTTCCTCCTCCTCCTTCCTTCTCCCTTCTTTATGTCTCTCCCTTCCTCC
>BOPN01007079.1:35000-37500 GCA_017312705.2 Penaeus japonicus
GGATATGGGGGAAGAAATAGCACGTCCTGTCCGGACCGATAACCCTTTTTCCTCAACTATTCTCAAACTTAGATTTCGTTGAGTTTCTCCAACATAACGCAAATAACAATGCGCACATTTGAATTGGCAGAATAAGATGGGGCTAAGAAGGAAAGGTAAAAGTTTCCTATTTCTGAACAAAGATCCTATGGTTTGTAGGATTTGAAAAAAAAGTAATCTAAAGGTCAGTTTATAAAAGTTTGAATTTTGTTAGTAAATTTTCTGTGGTAGCTCAGTAAACCATGAAATGGGAAGTCAGTAAATTTTATCTTTATCACTTAGTAAGGTTGTGAACGAATGTTTAGATTTATTTTTTATTTTTTATTCAAAACAGTTTTGAGAAATCTCACATGTATATTTAACGTATTATTATGATTAAAAACATGGTGGATATGAGTAAGATGTATTTAAAATACAATTAACTCTATCAAGTATGTTTGATTATCAAATATAACCGAACCGATAGTTAGTGCTTAGAATTACCTATCATACTGAGGACGAGATTTGGTTTACAAGTCGTGCCCTCAAAATATCCAGAGAGAGGAGACTTTACTTTCTTTTTGTTTAAACTGTAAGTAAAAGCATGGCATCAACATAACATTTGCAATATAAGAGTTTGAAGTTAAGAGAACATTTATTTGCTTGTAATGGTACACAATAACACAAAATCAAAATGAAAATAGTTTTTGACAGTATATTCATCTCTAATAAGAAGTTCTATAAGTGGGACTTGAAACTGGGCAATATTATGATTAAGAGTACCTGTAGCCCTTGAGGAGGGGCAAACTGAATTGTCTTTCTCCTATTCTTTTAGGAGATTTTATAAGACAGGGAGAGGAGCCACACGAAGGGAGATTAATGAAGACCTATTTGGTGATGACATTTCCTTTAAGTAAAGTTCTTAAAAGGTTCATTTTCAGATGTGGAGATGACTGTAAATGGATCCTCGGTGAAAGGTTCAGATTATGATTAACTTTACCTGTAATGGTAATGGATTCATTAGCTTTTAAATCTTTTAGGACCTGAATCTGAAAACGTTGTAAATAAGGGAGTGTGTGTATAAAGTTTATGTGGTCAAGTGTGGGCAACAGTTGATGTAGATTATCATAACTTCAGTTGTTAATCACAATATCTGTGTTTGTAGTTATGTTTCAAATATATATATATATATATATACATATTGATATTGGTATTGATGTATCAATATCAGTTAAGGCTTTTCGTTTTTTGTTCTATTTCATAACTGAGCAATTTAAGATGGAATCATTTGTAGAATGAAACTTACTGTTGGGACCTCTTATGAATGTGAATTTAGGTAAGGTCCCAGAATAAAGTATTAAAAAAGAAAAACTACTAATAATTTAATACAACCATTAATATAACAGTAGACAAATATATATGAAAAACAGAATCCAAAACTTATTCCGATAAGTAAATTACATTTGAGACAAGGGCATGGTAACATCAAAAGGTAAACATAAACTACCCGCTAATGGATAGAAAAAGAGAAACCAAAAAAATGGCAAATTAAGTTATTAAACCCAAAGGGAATAAAGCTTCTCTAAATAATATCGTTTAGATTTTTAAAGAATTTAAAAGTTCAGATAACTATTCAAGAGAATATCCGCAAAAAGACAATGTTTCCGACCAAATAAATTGTTATGTTCCGATGTGAGCATAAATTTCGTTCACCATTTGAGTGAATTAAAAACAAATGCAACCAATAGCATATAAATGACGGAAGGGCATAAAACTGGAGGAAGATGTACATGCAAGTAAATTTACTACTAGATAATGGAAGGAAAACGGTAAATTCAATGCATAGACAGTAAATAGGGCAAATATAGGAGCAGAATGGGAAGTTGAACGTATAGGAATTCAACGAGATATCCCATCCACTGTCATCTAAAGTTATGAACATGAAAATGGGGAAAGATGACATGTATATATACATATATATATATATATATATATATATATATATATATATATATATATATATATATATATATATATATATATATATATATATATGTATATATATATGTATGTATATATATATATGTATATATATATATGTATATATATATGTACACATATAATTATATGAATCTGACTGAGTTTGCTTGCTTATGATCATTAGTGTTCTAATCTGAATATACACCTGCCCTTACTGTTTTTTTGTGTATGTTGAAAGGGGTTGCTTCAGCAATTAGAATTACAAATCCTAGATTGCAGTGCATTTCTCGGTGAATGAAAGGCGATGTTGCGAATGTGGTATACAATACAGTTGTGCTATCAACGTCTTGTTAACTTTTTATGTGAGAACCGTTGCTCAAGGAATACCTTAAGCTAGAAATGTGATATTTTATTCCGTCAACTTTCTTTACTTATGCCTTTATCATATTTATTATCATTATTTTTAGATATATGATGATTATTGAAATTACCATGACTAACA
>BOPN01007079.1:47500-52500 GCA_017312705.2 Penaeus japonicus
GACCCTTGAGCGTATACACACACACGCACGCACGCACACACACACACACACACACACGAACACACACACACACGAACACACTCACACACACACACACGAACACACGAACACACACACACACACACACATACACGAACACACACGCGAACACACACACACACACACACACACATGAACACACACACACACAAACATACAAATACACATATACACACTCACAGGCACATTTACACATATAATCGCACACAGAGAAAAAAAGTGTATACATTTATGTATATGTATATATATGTGTGCGTATGTATACACACACACACACACACACACACACACACACACACACACACACACACACACACACATATATATATATATATATATATATATATATAAATATACATACACACACACACACACACACACACACACACACACACACACACACACACACACACACACACACACATATATATATATATATATATATATATATATATATATATATATGTATATATATACATATACATATATATATATATATATATATATATATATATATATATATATATATATATATATATATATATATATATGTATAAACAAGTATATAAATACAGCTCTAAAGATTCTCATGTTCATTGGAAAGGGAAAAAAAAAAAAAAAAAAAAAATGCAACCCATTACTCCATTTTAGCCTAAGGCGATTCTTTGCACACCAAGCAACAAGATCTCCCCAGAACTCCATCAGGACAAACGTATTCCTCTGTTGCAACAAGGAAAACCGATACGTTTCTTCATTTCAATCATACTTTAAGGTTTACTTTTTATCTTATCTTAACTCTTATCTTAAAAACCTTAGTATTGAATTTACATGTTAAACACAAAACATCTAGCATCATGCTTAGATACTAGCGTATATTCTAAAGAAATTATTCAAAGAAAAGAAGAAGAAAAACTGCAACTATATGATAATACAATAAAAACTTTTATTTGTTAAGAAAAATCCAAAATCAGCATGTCGTCTTACTGCTTAAAGAGATCATGGTTAATTGAATCTACAAATAATGGTTAATTTAAGCTTTGAAATTTATCATTACATGTGACTTTGTATATCAAATAACCAACTGCATTTCTAGATGCTATTGTCACCAAAAGTAACGGCACATATCACTCTAACGCGTATGATCTGTGTAAGATCTGGTCTGCCTTCCACAAAGAAAAATATTTTCTTAGAAAAAAAGAAAGAAAGAAAAAACAAATGCTACACCTACATGATAAAGCAATGAAAACCATCCAGCGTTAAACAAAATCTCACAGTCACTACGACTTAAATAGACCATAGATATTTGAAACTACCAATAATGGGTAATTTAGGCTTTGAAATCAGTTAACAGTTAAAAAAAAAGAGAAAAAAAAAAATCACCCTCAAATCAGGATCACCTTTATCTTCAGCGAACCTATCACTATTGCCAATCTCTTGAAATAAAAATAAAAAAAAAAACTAGTAAATTTAATACTTAAGTCTATCGTAGCGATGACTACGTCACCGCATCCTAGTCCATCAAACCTGGCTTTCCGCTGAGTAGACCATCCTTCTCGGCCACAAGAGAACACTCACACCAACACTCACATCCTTTCTCCACCACAGATTTTAGAATTCTATCCTTTCCCTCTTCCCTCAGAGATCTCATCATCTCGAAATCTGATGAAGTTGGAATTGAGCGACGGTTCAACCACGACAACCTACCTCACTCACTAGAGTTTCCTTCCACTAACATCGACATTAGGTATCTCAAAATATTCCTAACGTTGTTTGTTTTATTCATTGTATTCTAATTGTATTTTTTGTACGTATATGTTTCCATCATACTTCTCTGTATTGTTTGTATAAGATGTTTTATTTTATCATTATTTTTTCTAGATTCCGAACCAAAAACCAATCATTCTACTGTCCAGTTACCTATTGGTCGGTTTCTTATTACAGATCAAAAGATGAAACTATTAATACCCACGAAACATTTGCCAGTATATATGATTTTTTTTCTACAGCCGAATTAGTCAACCTCAATGTCATTTACTATTTTCATCAAAAGAACCAAAAGTTCAGGACATATTCAGAATGAAAGCCGCGTTAAACATCGGCAACAGGGATATACATAAAAAAAATATATAGGAACAAAATTATACTTTTTAGTGATTTCTCTGATCAATGGCGATTTCTCTCTCTCTCTCTCTCTCTCTCTCTAGATAGTGAAAAAGAGGCAGGGAGATAAATGGAGATAAATAGACAAATAGGTAGATGGATAGATAGATATAGACACAGATATACCATGCAGACATGCGCACGTATACATCTTTCCCTCGACTTCTCCCTCATACAGTAGATAATACTGGAATAAAAGCCTTTGGAGAAAATCCTCGCTCTCCCATTTCAATATTGGAATTCCTCACAGCTTATTGTACAGAAAAAAAAAAATGATTTGGAAATAAGTAACTGAAGTGAATTACGAACGCCATAGAAAAAGGGAGATCATCTCTTGTATTAATGTGAGGAAACGAATTCTTGCGAAAAGAGGACGTGAAAGAAAAGGGAAAACAGAAGATAGTAAAATATGAAAAAAATAATGATGTTGGAATATATATATATATATATATATATATATATATATATATATATATATATATATATATATATATATATATATATATATATATATATATATATATATATATATGTATATTACGAAAGCATTACGAAAAATCTCAGACTACCAAAGCCTCAATATCAGACGAAATTCAGTTTGCATGCCCCTGTAGAAAAAAAAACAACAAACAAAAACAAAAAACAAACAAACAACAACAAAAACACGACAAACGAAGAAAAGCGATAAGCACTAAAATGGAAGTTTAATTGAATGATAAAGACATGGAGATTTTATTTTTCTCTACTATCACGAGATAATGAAAAAATGGACATATAGAACACTCGAGAAAGAAAAAAATCTTATACCATAAGTATGAATACACACAGAAAAAAAGGAAACATAGACAACTAGATAAAGTAGAACCATACGAAGCACCGAGAAAAGAAGCAAGTAATGTAATTAAAACACCCTATTCTACAATAAACTAGAGAACAATAGAAAAAAAATGTTACACCCACCCTCCCCCAGAAGAGAGAAAATTGACTGAATAAAAGAAACAGAGAAACGAAGCAAAATGAAATGACATCAGAATCATCAGAGACAATCAAACAACGTAAGCACAGGCAGGCCCCAGGATTAGTTGGAATACGGATTCTTTGGTTAAAAAGATTGACTACCATTCATCAACAATTTTCAAAGAGTTGCAATGAATCAAGAAATTAAACTGAGGAAATACCTGAACGAATAGTAATTGGTAGTTCCTTTCTACTTTTAAGAATAAAAAGACTGCAAATCTAAAACATTACACACCAATAACATGCCTATTAACCACACACATGAAATACCATCATCAATATATAATGCCTACAAACCTATGAAAAACATAACAACCTCTCAGAAGAGCAAAAAGGGTGAAAAAGCACATGTCTGCACAGACCTGCCATTAGTAAGCAAGTAGACCTACATTTTTGACGCCAAAATTGAATTAATAAATTTTGCCATTAGCTGGTGGAACACGACCATATATTTAACACAAGAAGGTCAGATGATGACGAAACATCAGATATAAGATTTCCAATGTGCACTACAGTCCACTCCTCATGCAATAACCAGCACCCGGTATAGCTCTAAAACATCAATAAACCATTTATCTTATATTAGCGATTTATATATAAATGCTAAGTAATGACATCGAACAAGGCGGAACCCTAAGAATTTTAAAAATAAACTACGATATGTACAAATGTGAAAATTGGCAAAAATCAACAAATCGAAATAGACAACTATCAAAACTGAGAGCGAAGGAATCAAGAATGGGAAACATGAAAGGGAAGACCTACGAGGAAGACTGTTGAAAACGAGGATTGATACTACGGAGTAATCTTGAAAATCGAGGCAAGAAAGAGTCATACAGTAGCAGTACTTCAGTCAAGAACTGGAACAAAAAAAATGAGAACAGGAGAATTAAAGAAACGGGACACCAAGGCGTGGAAATCTATGATACAAAATACTAGACCGCA
Source organism: Penaeus japonicus (assembly GCA_017312705.2). Lineage (NCBI taxonomy): Eukaryota > Metazoa > Arthropoda > Malacostraca > Decapoda > Penaeidae > Penaeus > Penaeus japonicus. The sequence continues at coordinate 51,662 of BOPN01007079.1, forward strand.
AATCAGTTGTTGAAAAGACTTATTCGGACAAAAAAAAAAAAAAAAAAAAAAAAAAAAAAAAAAAGGCGACTCATCGGCATAGAGACATAGTTCGAAACAGCAGTTTTAACATTTCAAATACACAAAACGAAAATAGCCAAGTCAAAGAACTCAAAAGCAAGAAAGCGCAGTACTCGGTAATAAATCAATCATAAATCAAGAAATTAATCTGGATAAGGAACCCAATTCAAATCAAGAAAGATTAAATGTGTTAGAGTGAGATCAAATGAGACTTTGGCAAAGCAAACCAGTAATCGACCAGGTATCCTCCTGAAATATGTGATGATGCAAACAGTAATATCAGCTGAAATAAGGATACCACAAACATGAACATTTCTATCAAAGAAACGAAAAAAGATGTATATAGGAAATGTATACAGGAGATGTATATAGGACGTAAGGAGCGCGTGATCACATCATATCAAAGAATTGCGTCTGATACACACACATACACACACAGACACACACACACACACACACACACACACACACACACACACACACACACACACACACACACACACATATATATATATATATATATATATATATATATATATATATATATATAGAGAGAGAGAGAGAGAGAGAGAGAGAGAGAGAGAGCGAGAGAGAGTGAGAGAGAGAATTTGTAACACTTGTGGAATTATTCAGTTTCATTTATACTTGTATTTACATTTGACACAATGAACTTTGTTCATCAAATATACTGAAAAGTACAATGATAACGAAAGTAGTAATAACGATAAGAGTAACTAATATATCATTAATGATTGATAACTGATGATAATGATAAGGAC
>BOPN01007080.1:30000-32500 GCA_017312705.2 Penaeus japonicus
TTTAAAGTACAGCATTAGTAATTTCATGGCTTAGAAACAGTAATTAATTTTCTCTCTCTCTCTCTCTCTCTCTCTCTCTCTCTCTCTCTCTCTCTCTCTCTCTCTCTCTCTCTCTCTCTCTTTCTCTCTTGAGATTTTTCCCTCTTACTATTCCGTACTCCTTTGATAAGTTTCACGGGGAAAAGGAAACTCGTTTTGATTCATAGTCGAATGAAGTGATGTAGCAAAGTGAAATATAATTTGAAATTGCAGAATGAATCAGCATTCTGGGGACGCGCCAGTAATTAAAAGTTCTTGCGTCGGCAAAACTATGATGCAACAACCACACTATGAAACATGCATGACAATAGCTAATCAATGTATTGCAGGAAATTTATCGTTCGAAATGGACAGCTTACATTTTTATGAATCATTAAGAACAAATCTCTTGTGGCTGTCGTTGGGAAAGGGAATCATAAAGACCAGTATGAATAATGAAATGATTTCTAGAGGACTAAATGTTTGCCTTGACCCGTCTCAGCCTTTGCGCAAGAGCTAGTCAGCTGGATCAAGCAAGCTCGAGGAAGGGGGCGAGTTAACAGTGTTGTTGGTACATCTTTAGTGTTCTTATCTCTGAAATCCCGACAAACATTCGCCAAGAATTTTTCTTGTATCAAAACATAAACAAAACTATTCACACTGCAAGGCCAGGAATATTTTGTTTCTTCCGTTTTTTGCCTCCCTTCCCCATATGTGTACCCTAGCAGGAATTCCCTCCGCCATTGCCAAACGCGGAGTGAATCATCGAAATACGCAAACGGCGCTACAAGAGGGCATAAGATGTTGTCTTTACGAGGCACCGAGTGCGTGTGGCGTGAGGGAAGGCTCGGACGTGTTTGAACACCCAAGGTGAGGAGATAAGAATCCTTCCAGACAATCGGATTGACAGTTCTCTCCGTACAGGGCGGTTGTGACGCAGAGGATACGAGGTGTCTCTGTGGGGTGTGACTTTATGACTGGACAAGAAAATCACTTTCGACGTGGGTCCTTCCTGGTCCCCGGAGTCCGTCTCCCTTCCCGCGCAAGGATAAGTAAAAAAGGGGATGTCAAGGTTGCCGGACGGGAGAAATGCCGGTTTTCTGGCCTCACAGACCCCCCGGAAGGTCAGCAAAAACAACTGGCAGGTAGCACAGGTGCGCCATGGGAATATCGGAGGGTGTGCTGAACCTCGGAGGCCTCCCATTGCCTCTTCATTTCCATTTATCCTTTCACGCAAAGCTGGTCATATCTTTTCAATTTCCTCTGAGTCACCGCTTCGTTGCTAATCTGTAATCGTGGCCCGATGATGAAATCTTACCCTGCTGTTATATCTTTATTTCATAAATCTCTGATTAACTAAGCATTAGTTGCGTTCGACAATCATAATGAGAACTTCCCTTGTAAGCTTTTACCACTGATAGTGTTCCATTTTCATCCCCACACTTTCAGCATCCTATATTGAGATGGAAAGTATGATACTGTACGCTAGCATAGCGATTATACTGGGGATTAAGATGGTCATAAGATATCAATTAAAATCATGCGGATTCGGTCGACAGACATGTGTATCGGCAGTTGGAAATCATTCGCCTCCCTAACCAAGGTCAGGGAGATAAGCCTCATATTTTGTTTATGCCGATCTGCACAGCCATCGGTTCACGCCGCATGAAATATTCCTCGCATTCCTCCGCCGGCCTTAGACCTCAGCCCGTTGTGGCTTGCGGGCAAAAACGTACACACGATTCGTTCAATCATATGCAAATGAACGGCATCTTCTGCATGTTAACTAGATGGAAAGGCTTCTGCACACTCAGGCTATGGGTAGACGATCATGAATCATAGGTACGTTTGTCACTGCGCGCCTCTCTGTGCGTGTAACTACTTTTTGTCTTGCTCCGTGAGGTTGCAATCCTTCACTCATGCAAGGTTGTTGGTCCTCGTCCTTGTGCCGGGTAAGTATTTATTCTTATCACGTACTTTTTTTTGTCACGGTGAATAATCCTGCAAAATAGTGATATGATGCAACAAGATTCATGGCTAGAGTTGGCGAGAGGTTGTACAGTGGCTTATCTGATGACATGTCGCTTTGCAGCACCACTGCAGCATGGTATCTGCAACGCCTGTCCCGCTGACATGTTTCACATCACTTACTGATTTGTTGTGAAACATGACCAGTTGTTTATAGGCTTTGGCTGAAATACAAAGCGGAGGACTGCTAAAAGCTAGATAAGATAAGAAACTCATTGGGATTATAAGGCAAAGATGCGTGGGAATCGTAATATGAAGAAAAAATGCAGACGAATAAACCGGTTTTCAAGTTTATCTCACAACTCATTCAAAGACACTTTGCAGTACTTTCACTATACTGCTAAATTCTCTCACTAAGATAATCTGGAAACGTGAACAAACAGATGTAAAAGTAACCCGTCTAGCAGTCTACTCCTCCTGCAGGCGATGTTGCGAAGTCACCAGAGATGCTCGT
>BOPN01007081.1:2500-5000 GCA_017312705.2 Penaeus japonicus
CGGTGGTGCGCAGATCTGTGTGCGCATGATAAAAGTGTGCGCGAATATATGCGCGCCACGTGGCTGCTGTCTTAAGAAGGATTGCCCACTTATACCACCATCAATACCACTTACAAACTAGGCACTGACGCGGAAAAATTAAAAATATGAATCACTTTCAGAAACGAGCCCTAATCAGTGGAGTTTATATTCCGCTAATAAAAAATCTTTTGCTAAGTGCGAGCATGCAGTCTTGCAGTCGTACATTATGAGAGGAAGAGAAACGAGCGCGTCGTTGCCGCAGAATGTTAATTTGAGAGTATCAGTTATGAGGCGGCGGGTAAGGTAACCCTACACAAGCAGGGGTCGGGGGTCGGCCTCATCTGTCATGTACTGAGCCGGCGTCGACCATCCCCTCCTCCTCCCTCCCTTCTCCCCTGCCACCATGCCACCCTGCCGGCCCTGTCCATGCTTGCCCATCGCCAAACACCGCACTTGTGGAAAAAAGGAGGAATCGAGCAACTCAAGATTATAAACTGGATCCTTCGATATCAGCTGAACGACAAGCCTATTCTTATGCCAAGGCAGACGGTCGTGTTTCGAAATGCATTGCCCGTTGGCAACGCTTCCTCATCCGCTGGTAACACTGCGCTGCTTACACCCCCGCTACGTCAATGGCCGACGACGAGAAGTGACACACAACACTGAGCTTTGATTTAAAAGGTGGAATTCTAAAAGGGAAATGGGAGGGGGGGAAGGAAGGGGAGTGGGGAGTGAACTGTTCGTCCGGAGAGAAACAAACATATTCCTGCCCGCGTTCTCTTTGAATTAACTAAGACAAACACTCCCATTCCATCTCTTTGTTTTGTTTTCAAGTTCGAGTGTGGTAAGAAATGTAACTGAGACGCTTTTTCGCTTTCAATTTTACGGTGCAAAAGGAAGTAGAATAAACGTGGAGAAAAGAATCTCAGAATCGTGACAACCGAATTTTGAAAACTAACAAGATAAGTAAAGAGAAAAAATATGAATGAAAAAAAAAATCTTAAGGAATTTCCTGATATTCTTCTTCCTTGGTGTTGCTTTAGCTACAGTGATTCATTGCAGTGGCGATAGACGAGTGCATGTGATTAAACAAAAATCTGATACATTTTATATTCGAAATAAACATTCACATGCATTTTTGTGAAGCCGTACCTGGAAACTAAATAATTCATGATAAGATATTACTTAAATGTGACTTCAATATGCATATAAAAATGAAGATACTATTTTGGAATCGTTTCTGGGGATGCATTGAAGTCCCCAAGTCTAAATAAATCTAAAAGCGAAAAAATGGACAGGCAATGTTTACCTAAATTTTATAGGTATTTTTCAGCCATTAATTGACCTTCTCCCTCTCCCCCCCCCCAAAAAAAAAGAGGTAGATTTATGTACTCTTTGTAACATGACTTTCTATATGACATGTCTACCGTAGAAATTAATCCATCTCGGCTAAAATGTACACGTCTTGAATATGCCATTCTACACGTAGGGAATATTACGTCAAAGAAATATATTCCGTCTGTGTCAGAGATAATGTGGTCAAGATCTTTGATTATCACGACAAAGTTCTTTTAAACTTTATACTGAGTAAATTTGCTTTACCCACGATTTATGTAGTGATGCAATTCTGCGTTACTGTCTCTATATCTTCTCTCTCTCTCTCTCTCTCTCTCTCTCACTCTCGCTCATTATCTCTCTCTCTCCCTTCCCTCTACATATCTATATTTCTTCCTGTGTATGTATGTGTGTTCACACGGAAACCCGCACAGACACACACAGATGCACACACGTCGCCCGTATGTAAACAAAAGTATTAGTTCAACAAATCAACGCCAGATGTGTTGATCTGCGACCTGGCAATTAAACGCAGAGCCAAATAGGGTCAGAGGAAGCAGTGTTCGCGAGAGACGAATGTGGAGTCGGACAAGGTCAGACAGAGGTTGTGCGACCTGGAATTATTTTATGCAGAGACAGATGAGTTCAAGTTGTGCGATAAGATACGACCTTGCGATAAGGGTCAGAGAAGAGGCCGCTCACGCTGGTGATAAGTGTAGATCCAGATAAGGCCAGGAAGAGGCGGGCAGGCAGGAACACCTCCCAAGGATGTAATAGTGGTCACGCCTGGCCATGTTCCCTCAGCGACCAAGACGGATGGGACAGCCCCTGCCTTACCTAGGGGCTGCAGGGTAAGGGGTGCTCTGTACTAGGCTCACCTTAGGGGGGAGGGCTGTCAAGGGTAGGAAGGCCTTACAAGACACCTTGGGCACCCACGTGTCACAAGGCATCATATATGAGTAGGTAGTTTTGGAGAAAAAAGTATATCCGTTTATCGCCAAGGACTGCAGGGAAACCCAGATGTTATCTATCTTCAAGGAGAAATGGGGACAATGAGAAACAAAATGGGCAATTTGTAGAAGCACACGCGATATCCTAAATGTCAAGAACAGGGCTAATTACAGACGCCATTTGTAGCTTTTAT
>BOPN01007081.1:10000-12500 GCA_017312705.2 Penaeus japonicus
TTCTCTTAGGTGATCGGGCGGAGAGTTAGTGATCTCAGGCCGTGATTAATCAATGACGGTATTTCTGGATCCGAATTAGAATCTTATTTGCATTAATAGACAGCGGTGTCCATTCCTCTGAGATTATAAAAAATGTTTTCCTTTGGATACCCTTTTCTTTTCTGAAGCATAAAATGGACAAGATTAAATATCATTCCAACGGAAGATTATTAAGGGAAGAACCATTTTTTCAACGAGCAACGTGAGCCAGCCAGCAACATACGGGCCAGCGACATGCAAATGTTACATTAAAAATCCATAAGCTTAGATTGCGCGAGCGGAAACTATTGTATTCTTATTCAATAGTTTTTGGCATTTTGATAGTCATATTTTCAAAGCAATCACTTAAATATATATATGATATATTCAGGCAAATGTGTAACGTACTCTTGCTCCTTTGGTTTGCAACATCAAGCTGTGATTATAAATGTCGTGCGATTATAAACGAGCTGTTGATGAGGCAGTGCCTTGTATTCTGAGTAAATGTTTATTTCTTTTTCAAAAAAATGAATGTATCTCAGCGGGAGACGATGTAAATATTCACCTTGAGTTCGGTCGGCACAATAACTCACCCTTAATGTTACTTAGCTTATAAAAGTATTAACTATTGTGCTGGCAAAGGGACAAAAATGTCTCCGCTGGCGTTCAGGCCTTGAGTGTTGGGGCTGTATTGGAGCTTGCCGGGATTTTATTACGCGTTTCTTTCTCAGTCTCCGTCTCCCCCTTCTTTATTTATATTTCTGTATCGTCATACGATTATCTTATTTACGATTATCTTTAACAAGAAATGTCTGTTTGTTCCCTTGCACACATAAACACACACACACACACACACACACACACACACACACACACACACACACACACACACACACACACACACACACACACACACACACACCACACACACAGACACACACGTATATATATCTATGTATGTGTGTGTATTTGTATATAGATATATACACAAAAATATATGTAAATATACATTTACTTATCGATGTGAATGATATCTATATATCTAGCCAGTCAGGGTGAATTTGGCTGAAATTCCCATATATCGTAAAAATATGAAAAAAAAAGAAATCCAGTATCTATCATAAACACAGTATCGTTATCTAAGTATATTCACTGGACAGCACTAAGAGAATATACTTTTTGCATAATAAAGTAACGAGTAAGGATACGGGGTTGGGTAACGCGTAAAATGTGCTAGAGCGCATTATCTACTGGTATCAGGTGTAGTCTGGGTGCTGTAACCTACTACCTCCACGACAGACTATTACAAACCTTCAAGAATTTATCTCTGTCTGATGCCCCAGAAGAAACCCAGAAGAAAGACAGACAGACAGACAGACAGAGAGAGAGAGAGAGAGAGAGAGAGAGAGAGAGAGAGAGAGAGAGAGAGAGAGAGAGAGAGAGAGAGAGAGAGAGACGGTATTCCCATTGGACTGTACCTTTGCCTTCGCGGCGCTTGTCATTCCCTCTTGCCTCCCAAGTCGACCACGATCTCTCGCTGACATAGCTTTCCCGCATTTCTTCTCCATTAATAAAATGAAGAATGCTGCAAATAATGGCCACGGATGGCGTTATAATCCAAAAGATGCTTTTATAGGCACGACCCAACAGTAATTGTCATGAGTACTTCGCCGCGCAACCGCTAGAGGGCCGAGCATGGCGAGCTTCGAGCTACTTTTCCATTGTTCTCCGCGCCAGCATGTGCCTGAGACTCTGAGAGTTATGTCCGCCTTTTTTCCCCCTCGTTCTATGTCCGCGTGTGTGTTCTACGCGGGCCTTTGTTTCAGCTCCATATGTAATTAGAATGGCTATAACCGTATCGATTTCCAGTTGGCCTTTCCTCGACTCGGCTGAGTGCGGTCGTTTCCCCGTGTAAACGAGATCATCAGGTGGTTAACGACTAAAGAAAAAAAAGAAAAAAAAGAAAAAGAAAAAGAGAGAGAAAAAAAGAGAATTCGTATCCGTAAAGGAACTGAAAACTGGCTGTTATAGATAATTGTTAAATAAAGAACGATTATACCGGTAGAAAATACAGGAAGACGATTTCCAAGTGTAATTACTTAAGATAAGAATTAAATGTTAAAAATGCGAACTATGCGAGAATCGTGTGACTGTAAAAACACCCAAGGCAAACGTTCAAGCACGACTCCGCCATCACAAGAGGTTGAAGAAAACAACCGACTGATAGCAACGTCGAAATAATATAAGGACTATTGCTCGTATCAATATAGTTGGCTCGTTGCTATTGAAACTTTGCTTATTGATCTAATACCTGTATAAGAGCTGAATATATGTAAACAATGATTGGTTCGTCAGCATTTCGACATAACATAAGGATAATAATATCTTTATCACCATACACTTATCTGTGTATAGATATGTAATAAATTACGAAGACAGTTTTCCATTTCAGTAATTTTCCGAATGCCACTTACCCTGACCT
>BOPN01007081.1:25000-27500 GCA_017312705.2 Penaeus japonicus
TTTCCCCCTATTTCTCTCTCCCCTCCCTCTCTCTCTTTCTCTCTCTCTGCTTCCCTGTCTATCTCGTTGCATCTGAATGATAGCAACCAGAACTTAATTTTTTTGTTTATATATATATATATATATATATATATATATATATATATACATACATACACACATACACCATTTACTTGAAAAAGGTCAGTAGATCAGGCGGTTATATAAGATATCCTTCTAGGAATGACGGTTACGTAATCACATCCGGAGGCATACATTACGGCCTATTAGTCCATACCCAGAATTATCAATCCGCGCGACTCCTATGCTATTAATAGTCCTCCAGAAAGCCATTACTCATCGTACGTAATCAGACAGACGCAAAAAGAAAAAAAAAAAAAAAAAAAAAACGGAGCGTCCATGATCATAGTGCATTGTGGGATATCATGCATCTGCATATACTAAGCCGGAGATCTTAAGGAGACTAATTGCACCATGATTAACCCCTTTGGACTAAAATGGAGGTTGAAATCGATGGAAAAAATGGGGTCTGTCTGATCTTTTTTTTAACCGATGCCTCCGAGGTTTGCTCTCTCATGGTAACTATCCTCAGGGGGGGGGTGAGGGGGGGGGGCGACGGGAGTGGGTGCATGGACGGGAAGAGGCGAAGGTGTGTGCTTGGCGGCAGGGAATGGGCGGGCTGAAGGAGGCATGGAGGGGAGGAGACGTCAGGGGAAAAAGCAGAGGGCCTCCGAATGCAGGACCAGTGGCAGGCGCAGGTATCAATTTTCTCGTGGCAAGATCTTGTAATCGTCGCTGGAAATGAGCCTCCTCGCCGGCAGCGCTTCGATTACTGATGTCGTCGTCCGTGTTTGGTCAGAGAGCCGAGGGAATCGTACATCATCCGTTAAGTCCAATATGTTATCTTTGCACTTTAGCAAAAGCCAGGCAGCGTCGCGCGGGTATTTCAACGTCATTATCCAGCATGAATTAATATCCCGGAGGTAGCCATTGTTCAGCCTCGATTAAAATGATTGCAGCGCGGCCATTCAGTCGACACAGCCTGCCTCCAGCGGCGGCGACGCCTCCGTAGCCTTATCTGGTGATCCAAATTCGCCTAATCTCCGCGATCTCATAAAAGGTGGCATTTACAGAAGAGATTCCGTATATTCTGAGAGCAGCGTCGCATCGCCTCAGCTCGCTACACCGCCGTGGGATTGCTGACGCCGCTGTCATATGCCGGCAGGAGCAGAGCCTGCTGACAACACTGCAGGGCCGCCCAACGATGCAATCAGAATCATCCCGACGCTGATTACGATTTCAGACACGGAGCCGAAACCACTCCTGTCACAAGCACTTTGCAGAGCCTTATCTACGCTCTTACTGCAAGCAAGCGACTACCGCTCCTCGCACACAACAATTTTCCTCTTCATTGCGCATCCATGTTTACCTACACAGAATTTGCACAGTCGCTGAGGGACAAGTTTCACGTGCACTGCAATCACTCTTTAAAGCTTTAGAAGCTTAGTAGGTATTCACTGAAAACTACCGATTAACACGATTATCGACATACATAAGCGGCATTTTTTTCATTTCATGATGGTTATCATTTAAAACGTTTAGATGACCCAATAAGGGAATATTTTTTTTATGACATATGATATTCATCTTTGTAGGAAGGAATAAAAACAAGCGAAACCAGAAAGAATGTAACGGGTTTCCGATATATTCGATGTTGCAGGAATGCTGTTGATATATATTCTAAGCGTGTATCAAGATCAGAAGCTTAGGTACTATCACCCAAACTATAAAGGAAGATCACCTTGACATTATCCTGCACAATTCTTGCCACAATCTTAGAACCATCAGTGGTATCGCCACATCCTGTAAGAAACGTAAATACATTCGTTTTAGGTCTCTTCTATCCTTAAAAGATGAGGACTTTCATTTCTACCGATATCTAAGGATCTTCTTAAGGCATAAGATATAAAACGAAAAATTGGCAAATGAAACATATATGCGCGCGCGCGCACACACACACACACACACACACACACACACACACACACACACACACACACACACACACAGGCACATACACGCGCTGGCGCGTGCAAGGTTGTGTATACCAATATGAGAAAATATTGATACATTATAATTCATTTATTCACATCACTATTTACGTATACACAAACACACACGATACATCAGATTGCATAAGGAAAACTTCCACACAATATATTTCTCGCGCGAGAAGGCACGAGGCGCCGACGGCCCGGGCGCGATCAGCGTGATGGCGGGTTTGAAGGCGGCGCAGAAGCCAGCACGGCCGAAGATCCAAAATTCAAAAGGAAACCAGGTCGAGCCACTCCATCACCGGGGCTGACACGTGGCTCGCAATTGAGACATAAATATTCTGTCAACACGCCTCGGGATTGGGGCGATGAAGGGCACTTTCCCAGCAGACATTTTGCTCTTGTGGCTCCTGCGTGTCTCTCACTCTTGTGGCTGCGCTGTCATG
>BOPN01007081.1:45000-47500 GCA_017312705.2 Penaeus japonicus
TTAGAACATAAAAGTATGATGATGATAAATATAAAATGTTTCTTCACTCCCAAACGCAAAGCCAAACCACTACCAGTTTGTTAACGGTAACAATTAGATTAGCATATGTAGGACTACTATTTGCACTCAAAAGCATTCTACTGGTTCCAACGAGATCCCCAATATTAGAAGCATTAATCACATGTAATTATACTAAATGATATAATTACTTGAGGTCACAGAACAATTAACATAGAAGGGATAGCATAATTCTAGGGTTCAGAACTCATTGTGCACATACCTTGAACCTACAACGATGTCAGAATACCAGGCCGTACCGCTGGGCAAAGCGCTTTCGAGTTTCACCAAAACGGAGAGTAAAGAGAATGGAGAGAGAGGAGGGGGAGAGGAGAGGGCGTGGGGGGATAAAGGAACCCCACGCTGGGAATCGTGTTGGGCCGGCAGTACCCTCGCTCCATGCTGCCTCCGTAGTATTATCGTCGACGCCATTATGTGCTCCATTACCTGATTGATGAGCGATTATCAATTGGTAAGAGCTTCGCTTGATGAAGACGCTGACACCATGCTCTGATTAATCGCTCGCGAGAAACTCTGAATATCGCCTCGGAAAAGGGAAGAACAAAAATGTGCTGCCGTGAATGCTCAAGATATAAAACATTAGCAATCAATTTCCTGGTGCCTCCGGGCAAGGCGAACTCGGGTACGTTGCTTCGCATATTAATGGAAGAGAAAGAAGAGTCCCCTTTTAAGGCATCGGCCGCGTCTCTGCGGAGGACTATCTTGCGTGTCACGACGTACCCATAGGCCGGCCAGACGCAGAGATAAATGCGCCGAGTGCCCTAGCCTGCGGTCAAGTAGACTAAGGGTGGGGGGTCGTGAGGGCGGGCGGGCGGGCTCGGGACCAGTGGGCGTGACGGTGGAAAGGGAGAGGGCGAGAGAGGTCTGGCCGAGGGTGTGAGGGCAAAAGGAGTGTGGTCAGGGGCGTGCGGACGGATCTATAAGATTGGTGGGCGGCTCGGGGGTATGAAGGGAGAGGGGGACAACTAGGCTATGATATAAGGTCTCGTGGAGATTATATAGGGCTCGCTGCCACAGAAAGAGCGCCGGGGATGGCCGGGCGAGCGGGTCGTGTGATGGAACGTCTTGGGGACTTCGAGATGGGATCTAGTTCTTGAAAGGTCTGTGGAAACCTGTGTTTTAGGGAAAGATATAATCTGTGAAGAAACCGAGGTCACGGAGAGGTTAGAAAAGGAAACCTTTTTAGAATTTCTTATATATATCTTTATATATTTTATTATAGTAATATAAAAATCGCAGAGACAATAGAGCATCGAACTAAGTGATAACACACAAGATTATGAGGTCCCTCGAGTTCACTATTACAGAGAGCAAACTAACTGGCTGATAATTCTTTTTTGGTAAAACTATGGATTTAACTAGCAGGAAAGGGATCATAATATGGATATGGCTTACATCTGTTACGGAGAGAAACATTTATATAATATATATGTTAGACTTTTGCACTCCTTTCATTTCTATCACGACTTTACGAAGTGGATATAACATATGTATAACAAAGAACAGGTGGAGAAGCCTAAGGGAGAAAGTGGGAGGTCTAGAGGGGGTGGGGGAAGGGGCAGCAAAGGAGTCTAGAGACGAGGGGGGGAGGGCAAGGGAGACCAGTGGCGGGGGACGGGGGGGGGGGGGGTTCGAGGTTGGATGAAAAGGATGATCGAAATAGGACGTCTGAGTTTGATGTAAGCGCTAGAATGAAGAGATCACTTAAGATGTTATCGGCGCAGATTTGTGGCCAGAACTCGAAAGGAAGTTATAACGCCAAGGTGTGTCAATTACACCTTCTTTTGATTACCATCGTTGCGAGGTGGGAGATTATAGAATATAAGCGAGGAAACCAGTCGTTAGCGAGCGGCGAACCGGTCGTTAATCAAAAAGGACAGCCACATTGTTTGTTTGCGCGGGAACTAATTCGCGCACTGTCCTGTGATACAATCTAGGACGCCAATAGCAAAATCACCAATGGCCAACGCACACAACCTGAAAGTCCATCCTTGATTACAATTATCTCCGCCAAAGCCGGTTATATGAAGCTCTGAAGTGAAAGAGACGAGGTTAGGTTGAGTGCGTGGTCCCAGCATCTCTTATCTGGCCTGCTAGATAGGTGTAGCTGTCTGAAGCCTCTGATATACCGGAGGCAAGTGGATCTGACGAGTATGAAGAAAGGGGATGCTTTAAGAGTAAAATGTGATGATAATTAATAAAGAGAATGCTTTACGTGTAAAATATGATGATTGTGAATAAAGATGATGCTTTCAATTATGATATATGATGAATACGAATAAAGACGATGATATAAGTTTCAAAATCTAACGATTATGAAAAAAAACAATACTTTAAGTATAAAATATAATGCTCACGAACAAATAAGTTAATTTATATATATGTCAGTGTCGTGTGATTTCTTGATCAATATTTCTCATTT
>BOPN01007081.1:57500-65200 GCA_017312705.2 Penaeus japonicus
AGAGTGAGAAAGAGAGAGAGAGAACCGTGTATAGAGAAGGAAAAAGAAGTATAGAGAACACAAAAGAGAGAAAAAAAGAAAGGGAGAGAGATCAGAAAAGAGAGATCAGAAAAGAGAGAAGGAAAGAGAAAGAGAGAAGGAAAGAGAAAGGGAAAGGGAAAGAGAAAGAGAGAGAGAAAGAGAGAAAGAGATAGATAGATAGAAAGAGAGAGAGAGAGAGAGAGAGAGAGAGAGAATAAGAGATAGAGAAAGAGGAAGGAGGAGAGAGAGAGAGAGAGAGAGAGAGAGAGAGAGAGAGAGAGAGAGAGAGAGAGAGAGAGAGAGAGAGAGAGAGAGAGAAAGAGAGAGATAAATAGGAATAAAGGGGAAGAATGAAAGAAATAAAAATATATAGAGAGAAAGAGAAAGAAATAGAAATATATATATATATATAAAAGAAAGAGAAAGAAAAAGAAAGAGAGAAAGAAGGAGAGAAAGTAAAAGAGAAAGAGAGAAAGAAAGAGAGAAAAAAGAGAGAGAGAGAGTGAAAAGAAAGAAGAAAGAGGTAGAAGAAGAGAAAAGGAAAGAGACTTCCCATTGCCAGTATATCAAAAAAGAAAGAGAGAAAGAAAAAAATCGAATTACACACCCCGTCAATCCGAACCTTGATCACATAAATCATATTTGTCTCTTATCGCGTAAACGGAAAAGAAATGGAGAGTCTTTCCTTGATGAGATGCAGATAGATGATCAAGTAGCAAGATGCAAGCGAGGCATTATAGATTTCACACAAAAGAAAATGTTCACTCTGCCGAAGACGTAGTGAAGTGACGGCTGCGGCTGACGAGGTGTGACGGACAGGGGGAATGTGAAGATACTGATGTGAGGATATCAATGCATGTGCCGCGAGATATCGACATTCTTACTAGAGAGGGAGGGGAAAAAATGAAGGCTCGTGATGCGCCGTTTGAAAAATGAATGATAGAATAGCAGAGGCATGAGGAATTAGGTATTCATTGGGTTAAAAGTAGACGTAATAAAGAGAAACAATGTCTAATGTCACACATGACACGTAAGAATAATGAATTTCTAAAAGGGAAGTGAAACTAAAGAGAAAGGACAGACGTAGGAAAAGGTCAAGCGGTGAGAGACGCAGCCGGGTCGCGGAGGGTCACGTAAAAGCCCCGAGGAAAGTCCTGGAGGTGACGCTGACGGCCCAGACAAACAAACAAGTACACGTTGGCTTTAATTGAACATCCTTTTCTGACATGGAGGATTCCGATATACTCTTTCCCTGACGTGAATCCAATCTTTATCTGTACTTGAAGGAGATAAATACGAGTGATGAGGTTAATCAATATCATTTATGATTTTAGAGAGCGTTCTAGCAGCTCCTCCGTCTGCCAACCTGACTCGCGGCGATGCCCTCGGGACAACATGTACTTAATGACGCGAGATAACCCCCCTGCTCCTTCGGGGAGGTTGTTACGCCGAAGATAGTTGACTTAAGACACAGGTATCGATAAACACCCCGGGGAAAACGTCGAGATAAAATCGAGCGATTTCGAAAGAAGACAAACAAGAGAAGAAAGCATTTTTTTAGCGAATAAAGAGAGCATGGATTATCGGCTCTTCGGACTTGTTCCTTTCAATACACTGCCATTAGGAGGGGCATTTTGCGCCATTAAACCGTTTTTATAACACCGGGTACCGTGGATAACATCCGCCGGCGATGGTGTGTTTTGTTGCGCGAGGGGAGGAGGGCGCATCGCTCGAGGTAGCTGCTGTAACAGGTGACAAGTAGTGAAGTTCATTGTTCACTAAGGAAATAGTCGTTTGTTTGGATAACGCAAGTCCAACAAACAAGAAAATGCATATCTCCCAGCATCTGCCTGGCTTATGGCTGCTTCAAAGAACCTCCTGTCCCGCGCTGAAAATGATGAGAGAGATAGAGAAAAGCGACTGCAGGAAGCCCTATCTCGTGCTCATGCTGATGACTAGAGGATAGGAACAAGAGACGCCACGAGGCCATGATGGATGGCAACCGTCATCAGCGCAATCGCAATGTATCTACAGCCGCGGTGGCAGCCTTAATCCGGTAGTCTGGCAGCGTCCGGGAAGAGACACACAAGGGAGGTGGTAGAAACCTAATATTTCCTTATCGTTAGCCAGGTTTGTTTTATGAATTTATGACAGTTTTTTGCTCATTCAAGCTTTCTTGGATGGTTCATGCAGTGTTAAGATAAACCTCTAAATATTTTAGTTAATGAGGAGGGTCATGTTTCACACTGAAATGTAAATCACAGAGTGAGCAGACCGTGTCGTTAGAATATGATGAAGCACCCTCACACCTCCTGGTAAAGCAGAACAAGATGTCCAGGAGAGGCGTGGTGGCCGAGAACGGCAAGACAACATTCCTCGCCAAAAAGGCGGGTTTCTTGGTATGTTTTTCTTCGGTGTTTCATAATGAAGCGCTTACCACTAATACCCGGGAAACAGTCTCACTAAAAGACGTATTTAACTCATCTCACAAGCTGAGAGACGCTGGCATTTCGTCTCCATCAGAGTCCCTGGCTAAATGGTGTGACACTCAACTCTTCCTCGTAAAGAGACACAAATGTAATACTGCTGACCCAAGGACTAGCTTTACCTGCCTAGAACACATTTATTTGTTCTGATAAACACAGATTCGCCATGAACAAGAAAATTAAGATGTTATCTCAGCAAAAGCATGGTCTCGACCCTGGGCACAGTTTATCAAATGTCTGAGGCCCGTGATAAATCCGGGTCGGGTTAACGAGTGTCGAGCTAACAGCCATCTTCCCCTCATAACTTAGCGTACTAGAAGACAACCTGCAACTACGGACTCCAAGTGGTATTTAATGCGCTGCCATCAAGTGGGAATATAGTGTGTAACTGTAAACTGTAGAGTTTCATAGATTTATTGTCATTTGCATCAGCTTTGCCAGCGTTTGTTTCGGTTGTCCTTTCACCCGGCAGTTAATTAACATATAAGAAGAACAAATGTGTTTGGTTTATCGTTGTACTTCGAATTTAGGCTCTGCCTGACCCTTAGGTGCACCCCTCGACTGCAATGCTATTATCAGTGAATTTATTCCTACTTGACACCATGGTTCATTGCAACTTTGCATACCTGCCTTGTACACTCCCGATGTTGTATATAGAACTTTGCGATAAGCATATTGGAACGTTCAAATCTCTGTTGCGTGATGTCTGCCAATAATTAGCCATTTCTTTATAGAATATAATATCACACCTTTATCTTCTTTGTCTTACCAGAATTACAATATACTACACGTTTATTTTCTTGACAACAACCCAACAACGCAATTAGCACCTATCAAAATACTATGCACAAAATGCACGCAAAAAGACCAAAAGAAAACTGTCTGCCGTATACGCCTTTTTCTCACTAATATACAAACTAAAAGCTATACCTTTCTTCTATAGGTCGACGCAGACTTAAGAGTCTCCCAGAAAATTATTTACAGGGAAGTCATTGTAAAAGTTCTAGTTCACCCTTTGCTTATAGATCTTATCGATTCCTATTTGGATATCGAGTGAGTATCGCACGCACTCGGGAAACCTTTGACCGCCACAGTCACTAGATATTCCTCTCACAATATTGATTGGGAAACGCGGGACACATATTGATAAACGATGTCGATTTGTGATGCTCGTCTCTTTTTTTTTTGTCTTCTTCTTAGCCTAGAAGAACTGTATCATAATCAGAATCTACATTCACAAATTCGCAGGGATGTTAGCCGTGACCAGACCTCAGCGAGAAAGATGCGGGGAAAAAAGGAGATACTTCGAGATACTGGTTTTTACCCCGGCCGGGACGACGGAGCGGGCATACTGTGTGTGTGTTTTCGAGAGGACGGGCCATTCATCAAGTCAGCCGAACCCATAAGAATGATATTAGTCATTCATTGGTCAGGTCGTGTGCCATATTCGCTGCCTTGAGTGACGTATTGGCCCTACATCGTGGAGATGGAAGGATATGCCTTTTTTGTTTGTTTGCTCTTTATAAATCTCGTTCTTAAGACGGCAGGGATCGGCTGTAATCATGAAGGCATCCATCTTTTCGCTCCTTATCTCTCTCCGTTGTCTCTCTTCCTCCCATATCTTTCTTTATCTCTTTCTTAAACATTCTTTCTGTCGTTCCGCGCTACTGAAGATCTTCCTTTAGTATTCCGACGGCGTGACGAAAGGGATGAAAAGGAAGAAATACGATAACGGAAGAAGATACGAGAGGATCAAGAGCTGCCCACTTTCGAACATCGCCAACGAAAAAACGGGCATCTTCGACAGGTCATTGAATGCCACCACAAAAGCAGACTCTTAGCGCAAATGTCGGTACACTTGTAACTCCGTCTCCCCTTTTCATGTAGCTTCGCCCTCCCATAACTCACCTTTCAAAAGGGCGGTATGGATCTCTGCGTCTCTGCTGATCTGTCCGGCCCGTCGATGCATGTTAACCATATAAGTTTTCTATTTATAATGTTGTTTGGCATGCGCTGGGTACCCCCATGATGGACCGTAAAAGGTACCCTGCTCAGATCTCTTGTCTCGCAGGACCTCGTCATTATTCAAGCGAGGAAAATTACCCGATGGAAGGCGCTCGGAGCTCGGGTCTTGCCGAGTGTCCTTCGGTCGCTCGTGCTCTGCGTCGCCTTCGGTGCTATTTACAGGTGTTGATCTGGCGTGGGTGCCTGTTCTTTAGCTTTTTTTTAAAGAGACTCGAGTAAATGTGAAGCGCTTTATGTTGAGCCTAGAAATGTAAGGAAGAAGGGAGTTAAACCCTAGCAACTTCTGGATTGCTCTAAGGGTGGGTTTTGCGTCCTTTCACTTTGGGTATTTCAAGAGGAAATACATACCGGATAGATGATTAACTTAGCCATTCTATCAAAAGTTACTAATATCTTGCTAAGAGAATATCAAAGAGTTTTCTTTTACATAAGTCTCGCCAACTGTATCATTCATCATATCTTTTATCAATATTTTCTAGATAATGAAAAGGTTCTTTACCTGCTAAGAAACTAAAAGGAAAATGAAATATTCCTCCATTAGAAAAAAAAAAAATAAATAAATAAAAAATAAAGCCAGAAAAAGAAATAGACATTTGATGAAAAAAAGAAAGATTCCAAAAGCCCATAGATTTCTTTTTCAGCACACTCGCCCTACCAACTTCCTTTGCCTCATTTCACTTCGCTTTTCTTAATGCTTCAACCGGACAACCAACTCTCACTTTTAGTCGCCCCTTTTATGCCTGACGTTTGCACAACACCGTCGATGACAATACTCTTCACTCGGCTGGCTATTCAGAGTCTCGTTTCGTTCGCTGTGAGGTATTTGCTGCAATTGCTATGTCTTCTTTTTTGTTCTATGCAACAGACATGACTACTTTCGTTTTCAGGTAGTCAAGACTTCGAGAGTTAACAATAATGGCGATTTTCTTGAGTAGATTTGCCTCCATGTCTAGCCTTCATGACGGTTATTCAAAAAGAGAGAGGGAGACGCAGTGGAAGACCCTGGATCAGATGTATAATGGGTACCTATTGTTCTCTTCCTGACGCTCCGTGATCAAGCGCAGGCACCAGCGTCCCCCTTCTTTCTCTTTTACTCCTGCCCCATCGTTTCCCCCCTCTTTAACTCCCCCTCTCTCTCTCCCATTACTTCTCCGATCCCCCTCTCTTAATCTCGTACATTTCGAAGTCTGTAAAGTAACTCACATAACGAAGACGCCGCTGTCACTGCGATCTCCAAATTTTACGGTGTAAGTTCTTGGCATTGGGCGTGGCGCCTCGTGGCTTCCTCTGTTCTGCCACGTAATACAGAGCGCAGAATGGAACAACGGGTGATATTTTGCTTGCATTCTGAGGCCCGGCGGGTCTGAAAGTCGGGTCTGCTCGACCACTCCTGACACGCACTGGATCGCAAGCATGGCCTGGGTGTCCATATTCATCATCAGATTGAATGAACTAAAACTTTTCCTTTTTTTTATATTGTTGCTCATTCGTGCTCAATACTGTGTAAGGTTCGTAGCCCTGAAACAGTTTGGGAGGGCCTCTTTCTCGTCGTTTCTCAAGCACGCCATCTTTTGATGTTTGCTGTCTCTTCGACTTCATTATTTCTTCGAGGGAACTTCGTGTTTTCGTATAATTACAACTAGATAGACACTATTCAACCAGGAAGAGGCAGTAAATGTCTGCCATTCAGGTGAATCATAGCAGTGTGTATGTAAAAGCACATCTTTATTGCAGACTCAGATAGTAAGCTTAAACAGAGGCAAATACTGTAGACAAAAAGGCAAACAAAAATTTTGTAAACAGTTCCTTGATGTTTCCTGCAGCACAAGACCTAATTAGTGAGTCCTCAACAACAGCCCGAGCACTATCATCATGCAAGAATTTAGCGTATGCAAAATAAGGCTCTCTGTTTGCAGGTTTGGGACTCTAATGCAAATTTTAGAATTATCCGATGCCTCACCCGGGTGGAAATTTGCTTTCTAGACGCAAATTAAAACCATGTTCATTCTTTAAATATTCTTTTAAATTTTCCACACATCTTTGAAATATCCCCGATTACAGAAAATTAAGATAAATGGCACTATAATTCATATTGTTCATCTAAGGAAGAGACAGAAACATTCGTATGAGATAATGATAATGATAATAATGATAATAATATAACAGTAATGATAATAATAATGGTAATGATTTTAAAGATAATGATAACAATAATGATCATGATTGAAATATTAAGAATAACAATCATGATATCTTTGATAAAATTAGTTTTGATAATAATAATAATAATAATGATGATAATAATAACAATAATAACAATAATGATGAAAAAGATAACGATGATGATAATAATGATAATAATATTAACAATAGTAATAATAAAAAATAACAACAAAAGCAATGGTAATAACAACAACAATGACAATAATAATAACAAAAATGATATCAGTATTACAAAAGTCTCCCCACCCCCCACCCCACCCCCACCCCCGCGTCCCAAAACAATGACCGATTTCCGTGACGGTCGAGTCCATATCAGCCATAAAGAAGGTGACACTCGAGCCCACAAAGGTCCAACTCCACCCTCCAGCGGTGCTCTATATCAAGTACCAGAGCTGGGACCGACCTCGATGTGGAAGTCGTTAATGAAGAAGTCAGAAGCGACTAGTTATCTCGGCAGCCGGACAACCGCATTGTTTAACTAACTAGCCAACGACAAGCCATGCTGACAGTCACATTGTAGATTACTTATGCTGATTGCATGATAATAACCAGGTTGTCAGTGAGCATACCCGAGTGACAGAGAGCGCCCAACATGCATCGTCCTGCTTGAGCCATCAACAGTAGGAGGACAACGTTGCATGATTAAACAGCCGAGGGTGAAACACTCCCTGTTTTTTTTTCGTTGGGTTTCTGGGGGCGTTTCTGAAGGGCGGTGGAACAGCAGGTCAGCTACTCTTGTTTCAGGCGAAGTCCGAGTGAGAGGAGAAATGATTGTGGAATATTTCATAAATGATGAAGATGCAACAGATACACATATACACACACACAGACATATACATATGATATACATATAAATATATATATATATATATATATATATATATATATATATATACGTATATATATATATACATATGTATATATATATATATATATATGTATATT
>BOPN01007082.1:15000-17500 GCA_017312705.2 Penaeus japonicus
TACATGTTTGCCAAGGACTCGAGATGCATAAAGCAGTCCAGCTCTTCTCTCGATCTGATATAATAAGATTTGAAGTAAGAAGTTGATTCGAAAAATGGAATTAAGATATAAATTATTTTGAATAACCAGTATGATTTGTTGACTCGGGGTACTATTTTTGTAATGATAGGCAAAATGATGGTCTTAGATAAGGAAAGTAGATATTGAAGTGATCGGCAATTTATGCGGAATATGTTTTAGAATTTGAATGAATAAACAAGATTATATGGGTTTTGTGTCTCACTCTGTGTCATCTTTTTGGGAAAGAATATCTTGCATTTTACTCTGTCCCTCCCTCCCTCTCTCTCTTCTTCTCTCTCTCTCCTCTGCACCTAGCCATTTCATTCTTTCTCTTCTCTCCTTCTTTCTCCCCTTCTGTTCTCCCTTCTCTCTCTCTCTTTACCTTTCTTTCTTTCTCTCTCTCTCTCTTTCTCTCTCTCTCTCTCTCTCTCTCTCTCTCTCTCTCTCTCTCTCTCTCTCTCTCTCTCTCTCTCTCTCTCTCTCTCTCTCTCTCTCTCTCTCTCTCTCTCTCTCTCTCTCTCTCTCTCTCTCTCTCTCTTTCTCTCTCTCTCTCTCTCGCTCTCTTTCTCTCTCTCTCCCACTCCCTCTCCTCTCCGTCTTCTTCTTACTCCCCCCCCCCCTCTCTCTCTCTCTTCTCTTTCTCTCTCTTTCTCTCCTTCCCTTTTCCTTCTCCGCCTTCCTCCTCCGTACTATCCCTCCTACCCCTCTCTTTCTCTCTCCTCTACGACTTCCTCTTCCACACTTCCCCCCACCTCCACCCCTTTGTCTATCTCTCTCTCTTTCTCTCTCATTCTCTCTCTCAATCTCTCTCTCTCTCTCTCTCTCTCTCTCTCACTCTACTTCCACTCTCACTCTACTCTCCACCATCCTCCTCCATCCTTCACCTTCTCTCTCTCTCTCTCTCTCTCTCTCTCTCTCTCTCTCTCTCTCTCTCTCTCTCTCTCTCTCTCTCTCTCTCTCTCTCTCTCTCTCTCTCTCTCTCTCTCTCTCTCTCTCTCTCTCTCTCTCTCTCTCTCTCTCTCTCTCTTCCTCCCTCCCTCCCACTCTCTCACTTCTTCCTCTCTCCATCCATCTATCCTTTCCCTTCCCTCTCTCCGCTATCTCTCTCCCTTCCTCCTCCTCCTCCTCCTCCTCTCCCTCCTCTCCGTCTCCCCTTATCTCTATCTCCCGCGGCCTGTCACCCTGACAACAGAACCATTCACTTAGTCGTAAAGGAGATAGAGACCAGAGGCTGCCAACAGGAACCCTCAATCATTACTAACACGACTTTCGAAAGACAAACGGCAACAGGGAGAGAAAGAGAGCCAGAGAGAGGGAGAGAGAGGGTAGAAGAGAGAAAGAGAGAAGTAGGGGGGGTGAGGTGAAGGATGGAGGGAGGGAAGAAGAGAGAGAAGGAGAGGGAAGCAAGGAAGGAGGGAGAGAGAGGGAGAGAAACGGAGAGAGATATCTCGAGAGATGGAACAAAGGGACGAAAGAGAGTATGAGAGGGACGGAAGGAGGGAGAGTGAGAGAGAGGGGTGGGGGTGAAGGAGGGTAAGAAAGAGAGAAGAGGGAGGGAAGGAGAGAGAAAAAGATATAGAGAAAGAGGGAGAGAAAAATAGAGAGATATCTCGAAAGAGGGAAGGTGAGGAAAAAAGAGAGGAGAGGGAGGGAGGGGGAGAGAAAGAAAGAGAGAAAAGAGGGATATAGAGACCGAAGAGAGAGAGAAAGAAAGAAGAAAAGGGAGACAGTATCGTGTAAAGGGTTGCAACAGCCGCATTGCACAGTTGCATGACCTGCTGAAACCCCGAGCTCTGCAAGTGGCAGGTCAAAGGAAACCTATACGGAATGAAACAGATCCGTAAACAAGTGGCCTTGTCCTTTTCTCTTATTTATTGCCCTTCCCCTATTCTTATCTTCGTTAACCTCACTTTATGTCTCTTCTTCCTCCTTTTTCATTCCCTTCTCTTTTGTTTTTCCTTTTTCTTTTTTTCTTTTTTCACCCCCACTTTTTCTGACTTATTTTCGATCCCCACCTCTACATCCCACTCTCCCCTCAATTCTCCTTTTCTTTCTCCTCTACACTTCTCTATGCCTCTCCCTTTACCCTCTCACGCTTCCCACTCCCCTCCC
Organism: Penaeus japonicus; assembly: GCA_017312705.2. Classification (NCBI taxonomy): domain Eukaryota; kingdom Metazoa; phylum Arthropoda; class Malacostraca; order Decapoda; family Penaeidae; genus Penaeus; species Penaeus japonicus. The sequence continues at coordinate 17,173 of BOPN01007082.1, forward strand.
CCTTCTCCTCCTATACCTTCTCTTACTCCTTTGCCTCTTCCCCTTCTCTTCCTCTCCTCTTCTCTACCTCTTCCCTTTACCCCCTATCTTCTTTCCCCCTCTCCTCCTGTCCATTTTCCCCTCCCCCCACTCCATTCGCCCTCTCTCCTTTTCCCTCCCCCTTTTCGCCCTCCTCTTCCCCCTTTCTTCCCCTTTTCCCCAAGTGGCCTTAAGAGAAAAAAGAAAATATATTCAACTGTCGCTCATCTCCATCCGGGAAACGTTTTGAAACGTTTTGATGACGCTTCCGAAACGTTAGGCTCAGGTTTGCCGAACTTTGATGTGTTTT
>BOPN01007082.1:46476-51476 GCA_017312705.2 Penaeus japonicus
AAGAGAGGGAGAGACAAAGAGAGAGAGAGAGAGAGAGCGAGAAAGAGAGAGAGAGAGAGAGAGAGAGAGAGAGAGAGAGAGAGAGAGAGAGAGAGAGAGAGAGAGAGAGAGAGAGAGAGAGAGAGAGAGAGAGAGAGAGAGCGAGAGAGAGAAAGAATGATAGAGAAAGAGAGGAAAAGAGAGAGGGAGTGCGAAAGCGAGACATACGGAGAGAATGAAAGAAAGAAAAACAGAGCGAGAGAGGAATCATCCGACAATCCCTCGAGGTCACCAGGTCTCGGCCACAAGGGCAGACGAGGGAGGGGAGAGGTCTTCTCCTGACGAAGGTCACCGCTGAACTGCCGTCTTGGTGGGGGGGGGGGTGCCATGAGGTCACCCGTGTTGACCGGGTTCGCGTCTCGTTAGTTAGGTCATTAAGTTGCAATATATATATATTTTTTATTATCATTATATCCTTATCATTATTGCAGTTTTCAACATCATCATTAATGTCATTATTGTAATGATCACTTTTCCGTTATTGGCATTATAATCAATGTTATCATTTTCATCATTATCATAAATATCATTATTGCTATCATATTCTAATTTTGTTTTTTTTATTGTTATCATCATTGCTATCCTCATTATCATCATTATTACCATCATCACTATCATTTTAATTATTTTCATTTTTATCATTGAAATTATTGTTGAGTCTGTTGCTGTTATTATTATCATTAATCAGAACTCCCAATTTTGTTTTTAACATTATCGTTTTTACTATTATTATCATCATCATTAGTATCATTATAATGACTATTATCATCATTGATATTGCTATTCTCACTATCATTATTATCATCATTTTCATCATTATATTTTGCTGATGTTATGAATATTGTCATTGTTGTTGATGCTATTACAATCGGTTTCAATATTTTCATTGTAATTGTTATCATTAATGATAGTTATGTTATTATCAATTTTGCTGTGATCATTATCAGCAGTTTTTATTATATCTATTATCATCATTACTATGATGATTATTATACTATTGCTGATATTGTTTTTATCATTATTATCATCATTATTGTAGTCTTTGTTGGTGTTATTATCATTGTAAATATTATCGTCATTGTTTGTATTCATTTAAATATCACTTCTTTAATAATTTCACTATTATTCGCATCCCTATCATTACATTATTATCATCACCATTATCATCCCCATTATCCTCATCACCATTATCATCATCACCATCATTATCATTATCATCTCATCATCATCCTTATCATCATCCTTATTATCATCATTATCATTATCATCATCTTCATCATCATTATCATCATTATTATCATCATCATCAACATTATTATTAACATCATTATCATCCAAAAATGATGATAATGATAAAAATAATAACGATAATCATACTCATCCCCATTATCATTATCATTACTGTTAATACTATCATCCTTAGGATTACCCTTTTCATTACTATTATTATTATTATTATTATTATTATCAGTGTGCGAGAGAAAAAGAGCGAGGGAGAGAGAGAAAGGGGAGAGAGGGAGAAAAAAACGAGAGAGAGAGAGAGAGAGAGAGAGAGAGAGAGAGAGAGAGAGAGAGAGAGAGAGAGAGAGAGAGAGAGAGAGAGAGAGAGAGAGAGAGAGAGAGAGAGAGAGAGAGAGAGAGAATAAGAGGGAATTGGGGAGATGGGGGGTGGGGGGGAGAAAGATAGACAGAGAGAGATAAGAAGGGAGAGAGAAAGGTGGAAGAGAGAGAGAGTGAGGTGGGAAGAGAGAGCCAGGAGGAGAGATTACTGAATGTGTGTGTGAGAGAGAGAAAGAGAGAGAGAGAAAGAGAGGGAGATAGAGATAGAGAGAGAGAGAGAGAGAGAGAGAGAGAGAGAGAGAGAGAGAGAGAGAGAGAGAGAGAGAGAGAGAGAGAGAGAGAGAGAGAGAGAGAGAGAGAGAGAGAGAGAGAGAGAGAGAGAGAGAGAGAGAGAGAGAGAGAGAGAGAGAGAGAGAGAGAGAGAGAGAGAGAGAGCTAGAGAGAGAGAGAGAGAGAGAGAGAGAGAGAGAGAGAGAGAGAAGAGAGAGAGAGTGAGAGAACGAGCGAGCGAGAGAGAGAGAGAGAGAACTAGAGAGAGAGAGAGAGAGAGAGAGAGAGAGAGAGAGAGAGAGAGAGAGAGAGAGAGAGAGAGAGAGAGAGAGAGAGAGAGAGAGAGAGGGTGGGGGAGGGAGGAAGTTAGAGAGAGAGAGGGGGGAGGGTAGGAAGTTAGAGAGAGAGAGAGAGAGAGAGAGAGAGAGAGAGAGAGAGAGAGAGAGAGAGAGAGAGAGAGAGAGAGAGAGAGAGAGAGAGAGAGAGAGATCCCTGATGTCCTTAGCCACACTTATTTCTTGCTTTAAATCCATTCAATGTTGCATTTGCAATCGGGCTCGGATAGCCCAGTCGATAGCGTGCGTATCTCCCGTTCAAGCGACCAGGGTTCGCGTCTCGTTAGTTAGGTCATTAAGTTGCAATATATATATATTTTTTTTCTTATGATCATTATTCTAACATTATCATTAATGTCATTATTGTATTGATCACTTTCCCGTTACTAGCATTATAATCAATGTTATCACTTTCATCATTATCATAAATATCATTATTGCTATCATATTCTAATTTTGTTTTTATTATTATCATCATTGCTATCCTCATTATCATTATCATTACCATCATCACTATCATTTTCATTATTTTCATTTTTAACCATTGAAGTTATTGTTGATAATGTTGCTGTTAATCATTATTATCATTGTCATCATTATTATTATCATTAATCAGAACTCCCAAATTTGTTTTCAACATTATCGTTTTTACTATTATTATCATCATCATTAGTATCATTATAATGACTATTATCATCATTGATATTGCTATTCTCACTATCATTATCATCATCATTTTCATCATTATATTTTGCTGATGCTATCATTATTAATATCGTCATTGTTTTGTTACTATTACTATCGGCTTTATTATTTTCATTAATAATCATTGTTATCATTATTATCTATTCTCATTTTTATTACCATTAGTGATGTTCTTTGCATTATCCTTATCAATATCATTGTAGGTTTTAACTATCATAATCATCATTATCATCATTATATTTTGCTGATGTTATCATTATCAATATTGTCATTGTTGTTGTTACTATTACAATCGGTTTCAATATTTTCATTGTAATTGATATCATTAATGGTAGTTGTGTTATTATCAATTTTGATGTGAATTTAAACATCACTATGACCATTATCAGCAGTTTTTATTATATTTATTTTCATCATTACTATGATGATTATTATATTATTGTTGATATTGTTTTTATCATTATTATCATCATTGTTGTAGTCTTTGTTGGTGTTATTATCATTGTAAATATTATCGTTATTGTTTGTATTCATTTTATTTATTTTCATTGTCATTATCATCATTGTAGTTATTACCATTGTTAATATCACTACTTTAACCATTTCACTATTATCCACATCCCTATCATCACCATCATCATCATTATCATCCCCATTCTCATCATCATTATCATCATCATCATCATCACCATTATCATCATCATCATTATTATCATCATTATAATCATCATCATTATCATCATTAACATCATTATCATCACCATTATTATTATCATCATCATTTTCATCATTATTAACATCATTATCATCCAAATAATGATGATAATGAAAATAATAACGATAATCATAATCATCACCACTATCATTATCCTTATTGTTAATACTATCATCCTTTTATCTATTTTCTATGGTTATCATTTTCAATATTTATGTTAAGGATTCTCCTTTTCATTATCATAATCATCATTATCATTGTCATCGTTGCTATTATCTTTTAAAATTTTCAGTGTACGAGTGAGAGAACGAGAGAAAAATAGCGAGCGAGAGCGAGAAAAAGGGAGAAAAAGAGAGGGAAAAGGGAGAGAGGGAGAGAAATCGAGAGAAATCGAGAGAGAGGGGGGAGAAAGAGAGAAAGAGAGAGAGAGAGAGGGGGGGAGAGAGAGAGAGAAATAGAGAGAGAGAGAGAGAGAGAGAGAGAGAGAGAGAGAGAGAGAGAAAGAGAGAGAGAGAGAGTGCGGGTGAGAGAGAGAAGGGGAGAGAGAGAGAGAGAGAGAGAGAGAGAGAGAGAGAGAGAGAGAGAGAGTGAGAGAGAGAGAGGGAGAGAGAGAGAGAGAGAGAGATAGAGAGAGATCCCTGGTGCTCTTAGCCACACCTACTTGGTGCTTTAAATCCATTCAATGTTGCACCTGCAATCGGGCTCGGATAGCCCAGTCGATAGCGTGCGTATCTCCCGTTCAAGCGACCAGGGTTCGCGTCTCGTTAGTTAGGTCATTAAGTTGCAATATATTTTATTATTTTTTTTATTATTATTATCATTATTGCAGTTTTCAACATCATCATTAATGTCATTATTGTAATGATCAATTTACCGTTATTGGCATTATAATCACTGTTATCACTTTCATCATTATCATAAATATCATTATTGCTATCATATTCTAATTTTGTTTCTATCATTGTTATCCTCATTATCATCATTATTACCATCATCATTATCATTTTCATTATTTTCATTTTCACAATTGAAGTTCTTGTTGATACTGTTGCTGTTAATCATTATTATCATTGTCATTATTATCATTATTATCGTTTTTATTATTATTATCATCATTATCAGTATCATTATAATGATTATTATCTTAATTAATATTGCTATTCTCACTCTCATTGTTATCATCATTTTCATCATTACATTTTACTGGTGTTATCATTATTAATATTATTATTGTTTTTGTTACTATTACTATCGGCTTTATTATTTTCACTAATAATAATTGTTATTATTATCATCTATTTTCATTTTTATTACCATTAGTGATGTTCATTGCATTATCCTTATCAATATCATTGTAGGTCTTAACTATCACAATT
>BOPN01007082.1:63976-65174 GCA_017312705.2 Penaeus japonicus
GGCGGAGCAGCAGACAGATCGGATCGGCTACCTTTTTGGCGTTATTTCCTTCGACCAACTTTTATTTTTACAAGATAAGTTACGTACAAACCTGTGTGGTGCTCTATCAATAAAGTGTTCTAACTTATATTTTCCTGTGTGAATTATACGATCCTAATTAAGCAAAGCCTCTACATATATAACGTATATTTGAAAGTAAAATCTTAGCATCTCAGTATAAATTCGACTTGTCTGTTTCCGTAAAATCTTCCCACGCTACCAACCCATCTACTGTAATTTTAAAAGGGCACATAATATGCCTACTACAGAGCAGACTCGCCCTTACATCATCATCATTATTATCATTATCATTAATCAGAGTTCCCAATATTGTTTTTAAAATTATCGTTTTTACTATTATCATCATCATCATCAGTGTCATTATAATGATTATTATCATCATTGATATTGCTATTCTCACTATCATTATCATCATCATTTTCATCATTATATTTGGCTGATGCTATCATTATTAATATCGTCATTGTTTTGTTACTATTACTATCGGCTTTATTATTTTCATTAATAATTATTGTTATTATTATTATCTATTCTCATTTTTATTACCATTAGTGATGTTCTTTGCATTATCCTTATCAATATCATTGTAGGTTTTTAATATCATAATCATCATTATCATTACTATCATTAGCATCCTTACCATCATTATATTTTGCTTATGTTATCATTATTATACTATTGTTATTATTGTTTTTATAATCATCATCATCATTATTGTAGTCTTTTTTCTTTATAATCATCATCATTTTATCATCATCATCATTATTATCATCATCATCATTAACATCCTTATCATCCAAATAATGATGAAGATAATGATAAAAATAATAACGATAATCATAATCATCACCACTATCATTATCCTTATTGCCAATACTATCATCCTTTTATCTATTTTCTATGGTTATCATTTTCAATATTTATGTTAGGATTATCCTTTTAATTTTCATTATCATCATTATCATTGCTATCGTTGCTATTATCTTTTGTAATTATCAGTGTGCGAGTGAGAGAACGAGAGAAAAAGAGCGAGCGAGAGCGAGAAAGAAGGAGAAAAAGAGAGGGAAAGGGGAGAGAGGGAGACAAATAGAGAGAAATCGAGAGAGAGGGGGGAAGAGAAAGAGAGAAAGAGAGAGAG
>BOPN01007083.1:45000-47500 GCA_017312705.2 Penaeus japonicus
AATGATATACAAAAAAACGGGGAAGGAGAGGATAAAAAGTAGTACTATATTCGAGAAGTCAACTACATTTTTGTATCATGCAAGAGCAGTGTTTAATTTCAAAATAAATATTTAGTTTACATATCTGCCCTATCACTTATTCTAAAGTTAAGCGCAACAGACAAAAAGTCACAGCTGGCACGCAAGGAGGTTGAAAAACAAAAATCTATACGGCACTGGCACGCTGCACTCAAAAGGTTGCCGACCCCTGGTGTAGATAGATAGATAGATAGATAGATAGACAGACAGAATAGACAAGGGAATGTAAATCCAAACAAGCTGATACATGATATATAACGAAATATGTGTCACAAGGTTCGTAAGCTATTTCACTTTTCATCTGTGTATATTGGTAGTTGGTGAGAAATGAGTTCCCATCATCCCCTTTTTCCACGTCGCGGCAGATGGCAAGGAAAGAGAAATGGGAAGACTTTGTCCATTTTGTGTGTGTGTGCGTGTGTGTGTGTGTGTTTGCGCGCGTGTGTGTGTGTTTGTTTTTGTGCGTGGGTGTGTGTGTGTGTTTGTGTGTGTGCGTGTGTGTGTGTGTGTGTGTGTGTTTGTGTGTGTGTGTTGTGTATTTGTGTGTGTGTGTGTTTGTGTGTGTGTGGGTGTGTGTTTGAGAATATGTATGGATAGGCATAGGTGTGTATGTATCAGTGCGTGGTTAATATGCTTTTGTATGTCTTTGTGTAAGTGTTCGTCTGTGCGTTTATGTGAAACTGTGTGTGTGTGTGTGTGTGTGTGTTTTAGCAGTTTTTATCCCATTTCCACATGACCTCATCTTCAGGTCGAATAAGCACCCACTCGTTGCAATCTGCCAACGCAGTTATCCAGACACAACACGCAGTCTCTTCCCGCCTTGTGTTCCGTCTCCTTCCACTCGCTCTTACGTGCTCTGAAAAGATATCCATTTTACTTTTTTTTTTTTCATTTTTTTCTTTTTTCTTTTTTTGTATTTTGCTTCTTCTTTTGTTTTGAAATCTCGTTTTTTGTTCTTTGTTTCTTCTTTGAATGCAAATAACTGGCACTCGTTCTAGTGGGTTGCTCTCTATGTTCTCTTTCGGTTTTATTCTTATTCTCTGTTCTTATTCTGTTCGTACTTTTTCTATCTGATTAAGTTTCTATTAGATGAGAGTAAACAAGTACACGGGAGGGCAATTAATTATTTTTTCGTTGACTTTGTTCTTAAAATTGACCTGGTTTTTTTTCTCTCTCTCTCTTTTTTTTTTCTTCTTCTTTTTCTCTTGCTTTGGAATGGCGGGGGGGGGGACGAGGGATGTGTGTTGGGGGGGGGGGAGGTTGTCAGGAACAATGGACCCCGACCTGGCATTTTTCTAAAGGATAGAGAAAGAATACCAGAGTTTAGAAGAAAAAAAATAGGAAGGAAAAAACTCCAATTTATTCATGAATTTGCAAAGTTCCTGTGCTTTCTTCTAGTACATTGATTTTCCATTCTCTTTGTCCATTAATCATGACGATTTCCTTTGGTGCATCGTTGTTTTGGAAATTTCACTGAATTCATCATCGAAATTTGACCTACAACTAGAATCAGTAAAAACGAAAATACTGATTTCCCATACAATTCTGAAAAAAAAAATCATCATTGACAATTTGAAGCAGGCTAATTAATATTCCGTTAACACACATGATTTGACCACTGATATGTAACAGTTGACAGGCTCAATTATCTGAGCTTTGTCTGCCTCGATCACAAGCTCAAATCTAGGTAGGATTATATACACGGCAATGATCGCTTACACACATATAGACAAACACTACACATGTACAGACACATACGCAAAATCACAACACAACCAAACGCACATACACAGACACGCACAAATACAGGTAAACAAACAGACATAAACACAAACACATACATAAACATACATACAGACAAACCAATAAATACACACAAGCAAACAAACAAACACAAACACAAACAATTAAACACAAACACATTCTCTCTCTCTCACACACACACACACACAGATCCCTAGCAAGTGTAAACACACGAACATGAATGAAATCCCTTTGGTGTGTGCGAAAGCCCGCCAATGTACCCAACCCGCGGAAAGGCAAAGAAGAGACCTCGAGACAGGGCTCCGCAAGACTGACGGGAAGGGGAGCAGATAAGGCGATTTCGCTCGAGAAAGCCTCTTTGTATTAGAGTCTCTGTCTTTTTTTTTTTTTTTTTTCATTTTGTCCTCCTTTTTGTTTATCTTTATACTTGCTTTCTCTGTCTTTTTCTCGCTCGTGCTGTTTCATCTCTCTCTCTCTCTCTTTCTCCCGGTGAGAGAGAGAGAGAGAGAGAAAGAGAGAGGGAGGGAAACGGGAAAGATTAGATAAAACAAATTCAGAGAGAAAGAGAGGGAAAGAGAGAAAGAGAGAGAGAGACAGAGAGAGGATGAGAGAGAGAGAGAGAGAGAGAGAGAGAGAGAGAGAGAGAGAGAGAGAGGAT
>BOPN01007083.1:62500-65146 GCA_017312705.2 Penaeus japonicus
CAATGTATATTATTGTAGTAATGAAGAATAGATAATAATTGTAAAGATAGTAATGATAAAAATGAAAATAATAATGATGATAATAATTACTATCATTGTTGTTATCATAATGATAACAAAGATAATAGTAACAATAATGATAATAATAACATTAATAACAACAACAGCAACAATAATAATGATGATGATGATGACAATTACAATGATAACAAAAAAAGAAAAACCGAAAGAATAAGAAACCGCATTAAACTCATACAAGACGATGACAAGAGGGAGAATGAATCATGATAGCAAGTCAAAGAAATCCGGTTCAAGGAGCGGGAATTGCACGAACGAAATAATTCATTGCAACGGCTCGACCGCTCAACCCAGAACTTGCCAACACTTTGAACGCGAGGATGAGCGAGGGGGAGACACTTCAGCTCACGTGATGTCGTCAAATCTAAACTTGCAGGAGGATTGCATGCAGTTGAGATAGTCCTTTGCAGAGTGTTTGAGGCGGGGTAATGGGACCGTTCTTCTAGGAAAAATAAATAGAAATAGTGTTAAACATAAGGTTGCAATCTTAACCCTGTAAGATAGTCGCAAGAATATATTTATCTTAGCATATATTTCTTTTTCTTATATTTGACTACGTAGAAAAGTCATATAACATAAGGTACAAAAAAAAAAAAAACTCAAAAATATCTAACAATTAGTCAACATAAACTCCAGTCCCCCCCCCCCCCAATTATTACCACATGGACCCAGGACATGAGAAATATGAGAAGAGCTATACATCAGATGATAAAATACGCAATGGCAAACTAGGGGGAGGTTTCAATACCGCCTTCATCAGAGATTAATCCTGCTGTTTTACTCGTTAGTAATACAAGTGAGCTAATGGAGACGTGAGATTAGAAGGGAGGAGATGTAAAAGCATAATAAAAATGATGGGAAATGGGGATGACGTTGGGACGTTGGACGCAGAAGCAGGGTTGATAACGTGGTTCGGTGGAGACGATGCAGCGTTGCCATTTTCGAGAATTCGTCGGGTAGGAAGTTAAATTAAGTCAATAGGCATGTCTAGATACTCTGGAATGAAATATTTCAATTCGAAACGACAGTGTAATAATGGCGTATAAAATGAAACACGTATTATTGCCAAAGGTGATTAGTGTAATTACGCTAAAAATGTCCAGTTTTTTGTTGTTTTTTTCTTCTTCTTTTTTCTTTTCTTTTCTTTTCTTTTCTTTTCTTATGTAGAAATCACTGCATCGCTGGAAAGGAGGACCAGCGTTCAAGCCTCTAAAATGGGCCACGGTTGATGTCAGAAAGGGCATCTAATCAGACAAGAGTCACAGTATCCGTTTCGAAAGTAAACCGTCTTAGCCCTGGGCAAGGAAACACCATCTCAGGAGATATGACTATCATCACCATCGTCAGGAATGTAGCATATATATATATGCATCTTTGCATATACCGACATGCAAGTAGTCTAATCTAGATTTTTTTTTTTTTTTTTTTTTTTTTTTTGTTAAGTCAACATCATCATAATAGGGTATTAAACAGGTAATCGCAAATATAATACTTGTCTTAAACAATAGATCAAGTCCTTTCAGCTGTAATTGCAAATAGAGTAATAGCAAACAAACTCAAGAAATGATGAAAAAATATAGCTGGTACGAGGTAACGTTGCCTTCGATTTATAAAAGCGTTTTTTGAGTAGTGATCGCCTGTGCTTATTATAAACAGTAGTGTAAATAAACGGAGGAACGCAATATATGCTGTTTCAATATTGATGATGAGTCTGATGAAGTTGCAGATTGATTTTATAATGTCAATAAGAAGAACAAATAGCTTCTCCACATAACACCAACATCGTAGAGAGAACTTAAACCGAAAAAGGATGTGTGTGAGGTGCTCGGGTAATACATAATGTAATCTCTTGGAATATTCAATAACGTTAGAAAGGGGAGGCTTTAGACACTAGGAGAAGGCTGCTGTAATGTAACTCAAAAAAATACGAGATCTACTATAAAAAAAAAAGAAAATTAAAACTATATGAGCCAGTGGCACGGGGCACTATGGAAGATTTTATTAGCAGTTTTATTTCACCATTCGTTCCTTTTTTTTTATTTCCGTAGCCTTTATTGCGTTTGTTTTCTTTCACAGCATTTTCATTTCTTTAATCATGTCATGCATCATTTTGACCCTTATAAATATTTCAAATTAATTTCCACTCAACGTTTTTTATACATTTGTTGTCTTTGACCAAAAGACTTTCGCCACCTGTTAGTCTGAAGCGAGAGTTCCCCTTTCTTTGTTGCATAGGCATGGTCTGCCCGTCTCTCCCGGATTATTTGCTGACTTCTTGGATCCCGGGGAATAAGAACAAAGTGCCCAGCCAACTTTTTATTCCTCCGTTTCTATGCTTGGATGAGAATGAGGGTACAATGCTAAAGCCCAGTAAATTGAATGAAGAAATTTAATTAAGTTCTCAAACGCAAAAGGAAATAGAGAGTTTAACAGGTTATGACGAGTAAACAATAATACGATTAGACTACAACTGAGAGAATTTAGATTGAATGAAGTCTTAATTAAGATGCCTAATTAAAGCCTTGTGAATGGGTATGAGCATTTTCGCTCACTCGGATAACAACCTTC
>BOPN01007084.1:27079-34579 GCA_017312705.2 Penaeus japonicus
GTGTGTGTGTGTGTGTGTGTGTGTGTGTGAGTGCGTGTTTGTGTGTTTGTGTGTGTGTGTGTGTGTGTGTGTGTGTGTGTGTGTGTGTGTGTATGTGTGTGTGTGTGTTTGTGTACAAATTCCCACACCAAAATCGTATGTTCACTTTAATAAAAAAGATTACAGTATGTGGCAATACGGCATATCACGGTCACCTCTATCTAGACTGGATCACTATCAACACAATATTGATGTCCTATCAATTCTAGAGCAGACAGTTATTTCATTCTCATTCTTTCATTACAGAATGATGAATATCAAGATTGAATTTCAGCCGAGCTCTGTTCTTGAGTTCCCTGCAAATGCTCGCGCACGCAGGGAGGCCATCATCCACCGGTCGTGTCTGCCTACGCAAGGAAAATGGAGAAAAGAAAATGTAATCTATCCACACAATGACGTTAATTATCCTCATAGCTCTGCGAAGGCATTGCAGAGAGGGAGAGAAGTGGGCCTTTATGACACATAGCGATGTTTTGCAACGCTCGTAATGCGCTTGTTATTACAGGTAACAATGCCAGTGTTGTTGACGTTGGCAGGGTCGCTGTAATTTCATTTTGTCATTAGTTTGACACAGTGAAAGTACTGGCAACAAATATTTTGATGGTTGGCATTGTTCGGATGACGACAGTGTTTTCGATAATACTGGCATATCATGACAATCTAAAAATGATAATTGGTAATGATGATTGTCACTGACTGTTTGCAAACTCTAGATAGTTATAAAAATACCAAGAGGTGATAACTGCTAAATCGACATGTATAAAAGAGAAAGAAAGAAAAGAAAAGAAAAGAAAAAAGACATTGTAATTTCTGAAATCAAACACTTACAACACATCTAACATCACATCATCTACAATCACGAAAACTTTTGATATATCATATACCACAATATTCTCTTCCAATAATCATCACTGTTCCTCCCCTTCCACTAACAAACGTCCACTCGCCTCTAAACCCTATTCATCACTTCCATCTTCTTAGCCTTCATCATTAGCTGTTACGAACAAGGCCTAACAAAGGAGCAATTGCATCTGGCCATCTCACATCTAAGCCTGCCAATTCTGAACAAGCGATAGGCCTATTTAAGCCAATATATCAAGCCTTAGCTAGAATCGGGAAGGAAAATTGTGTGATAGATGCTACAACCACATTGTCTGAATATGGCGAACGGGTGTGAATTTATGGATATACGTGTCTGGTTATTTAACTTTGTATACGTGTGATATATGAGCATTTGCTTAACTAGGTACTTACTCTGACATTCTAGTTGTAGACTGTCTGTTCTAGAAATAGATGAATAGAGTGAATAGAAGTGAGTGTATGTTTGTGTACCTATGTGTATTTGTGTGTGTGTGTGTGTTTGTGTGTGTGTTTATTTGTGTGTGGGTGTGTGTGTGTGTGTGTTTGTGTGTGTGTGTGTTTGTGTGTGTGTGTATGCGTGTGAATTTGAGTGTGTATATGTGTGAGAGAGAGAGAAAGAGAGAGAGAGAGAGATGATGAGACACAGACAAACACACGAGTAGAAACAAACACACAGACAGAAAGTCAGACAATCAGAGACAGAGATAAAGATAGATTAAATGAAAATAAAGCTGGCGAGAGAGAGAGAGAGAAAGAGCGACAAAGAAAGATTAAATGAAAATAGAGTTTGTTGTCACAGTAGAATGAAAAGTGTATTGGAATCTTCTTGTTGCCTTAAATGTGTTTAGATATACAGTATATACTTCATACGTTACCGATGGCTTCACCCCCTTTTACCGAACTAACATTTACAACATATTTCATTATAAAAGCTGGTGATAAGACACAAAGTACATTGGTTGAAGGACAACTTTTTTCCTTTTTTTATCTGTCTGTTTTTTTTTCGTTTTTCTAAATTTATTTTTTGTTGATTTTTTTTTCTAACTTTAAAGGTCTGCAGTTTAGTTTTCATGACCATGACTATAAGAAATCTATTCTAAAATTGTAAATCGACTGGCGAACAGATACTAATGTGTAACCGGTATCACCATTGCCTATGCGAGGAAAAAAATACCAGAATTCATTACACAATGACACTTTTAGCAATAACGGGGATAATGATGACGTCACATATGCAATCAATATCTATGGGGGGCAGTAGAGCCACAGCTGTGCAATGGAATCGGAGAAGAGGGATAGACTGAAGGAGGAGGGAGGGAATGGAACCGGAAGGGGGGTTAGGGTGGGGAATGGGCATACAGCTGATGTGGAACACGAAGTTGCTCGAGTTGCAGTAGTAGAGGCATTTGTTGCTGACAGTGTTGCAGCGTAGTCACCGCCCCCGCCCACATGCCGTGTTGAAACTTTACCAACCTATCTAACACACAGTCTACCATAGCATAGTCATTTCTTCAGGTTCCTCTTTGTCTCGGTGGCGTGTTCTCCCGTGTTCTCTCCCGCGTTCTCTTTCCCAATCCATTGCATTAAGGCGTTCTTCAACATCGAGAAGAATACAACAATATCAGTCCAGAGATAATATTTATGGTGTGCAAACCTAAGAAGGAAGAAAACTTACAAATATAAGATTTATATACATTCTACAGCATATACAAAGCCTATTTACTTCTTAGCGGTAAACAATTATGGATATCAACCATAAATTATGAGGGAAATCATGAGTATACGCCATGAATATGTCATGAAAACAATGAAAATATGAAAACTACGATCTGAAAAGCAACGAGAAGATACTTAGAAAATATACCAACTTTTCTCTTCTTTCATTCTTCGAGAAAAAAAAGGTTATTCAATTTCTGCGTTCACATGACCTCTTATTCTTTCCTAATCTTATCTTTTTAAAAGCTGAAGATTTTTTTTTTTTTTTTTTTTTTTTCATCGACAAGTAAGATATTTTTCAAAAAGATGTATTCGGATATGTGGGATATAAAGAAGAGTATCTGCTGGCATTAGTAACATAGTAATTACGGGGAAATGTCAGGAAGAATTAAGAGAAAAATAGCATGACAAGAATGATGATGGTGATGATGAGGAGGTGGAGGATTAGGATGGTGGTGATGATGGTGCCGATGATAATGATGGTGATGATGATGAGGAGGAGGATTAGGATGGTGGTGATGATGGTGCAGATGATAATGATGGTGATGATGATGAGGAGGAGGATTAGGATAGTAGTGATGATGGTGCAGATGATAATGATGGTGATGATGATGATGAGGAGGATTAGGATAGTGGTGGTGATGGTGATGATGATAATGATGGGGATTATAAGGAGGAGGATGGTGATGATGATGAGAAGGATTAGGATAGTGGTGGTGATGGTGATGATGGTGAGGATGATAATGAGGATGATGGGGATAATAGTGATGATAATGATGGTGATAATAATGAGGATGATGGTGTGATGAGGAGGAGGATTAGAATAGTGGTGATGATGGTTATGATAATGAGGATGATGGGGATGATAGTGATGGTGATGATTGTGATGATAATAAAGATAATAATGGTGAGAATGAAAATTAAAAAGATAATAAGATAATGATGATACTGACGATGATGATGATGACGACGACAACAGAGACGACAGTGATGAGAATGATAATAATAATAACAATAGCAATATTGAATTTAATAATATGAATAACAATACAAACGAATAACCCGAGGGATAATCAAAATATGATAACAATAAAAGAGAGAATAACATTACAAAATATATATACTAAGCCAAAACTGCAGAATAAAAGAGTAGATAATCAGAACAAAAATCAATAAAACTCCAAAACAATCAACAAATCAACAATATATCCACTCACAAACTTGCTATCCAGACACTCTTTATGCAATAATTAGGCAGACGTAAATGTCAACACTGCATCCTTCACGGGAGAATAATGAGGATGGTAATACTGATGATGAGGATAATGATAATGATATTGATGGTGATGATGACGATAATGATAATGACGATAATGTCAACATTGAAAATAATAATAAAAATGATAGTCATAACAGATTATGATGAAGAAAATAGAAGATAGTAATGATAATAATGATAACAATAATGATTATAATAATTATGATAATGATAATATAGATGATAATAATATTGATAATAATAAGGATACAGATGATAATAATGATAATGATAACAAATATGATCATGAAAATAAAACTCAACAAATACAATAATACTTACATTAATGATAAAAATTCAAGGCAAAAGATTCCATTTGTGAATCCTATCCGGAAAGAATCACGTTATCAATACTATAAAGGACACTAAAACGGGACAAAAAATCTCAGCATGTATCCTATATTGATTCGTTTAACATTCCCGATATCGTTATTGGCAAGGGATCTAAAAGGTTCACAACAAGGCGGTATCTTAAAAAAAAAAAAAAAAAAAAAAAGACAGAGAAAAAACAGACCAAAAAAAATCTTAAACAATAAAATCTATCTTACTTTTATATATGTATATATATTTATATCTTTTGCCCGTGTATCGGGATCAGTAATTTCCCTCTTAGTGGCGAAAATTCCCCAGCGGGCTGTGAATGGCTATTGTTTTTCCCCTAACTGTCAAGGCTAAATTCCCCCACCATGTTTACTTGAGCACGTGGACCTGGACGAAGAAAAATAAACCACATGGAAAAGTCTTGCTTCTTTTGTTTCTCGGCAGTGTTAAGTCGGCGAATTGTTAATATATGGGAAGGGGTTTTATACTCTTTTGTCGGTATAATGTATCGTTTAATGACTTAGAATATGATGGTCATTTAATAAAGTATATGTTTTTGTTGTGTTTCCAATGGGTTGGGCTAGAATATGTGTTTAGCTTCTGGCTACTTAGAACACACACCCGCGCTCGCAGACACACACACACACACACACACACACACACACACACACACGCACGCACACACACACACACACACACACACACACACACACACACACACATACACAAACGCACAATCGAGAACCAGTGTAGCGCATCAGTGCAGTCACAGTTCTTAAATGTTCTCAAAAGAGGAGGGAATTAGGCAACTGATGGTCTAATGTGCTATTCATTGGTTATCTAAACGTGTATAGTTGATGTTGAAGGAAACTCTCGAGCTATATGATTAACGCGGAAGTCTAAGTAGCAAAAACAGAGGCAGAAACTTAATGGAAGCAAAGGATTTACAAGAAAAGGTTGCGGAAGCAATCAAACAGTAAGAGAAAGAAAGAAAAGTGGCTAGTAGCCAAACCCAAGTACTGGAAGGGGCGAAGAAGATCACAGCTACATTTACCAAAGCGAAAAAAAAACAAAAACAAAAACAAAAAAACGGTTAATGAAGTAAAAATGAAAATAGGAATATAGAAAAAAGATTACGACTGAAGAGATGAAGATGGCGACCTGTTCAAGAAAAATAATTTAGCAAACATGTGGAGGACATCGTAGCAGGATGATATTATTCGAAAAGAGGATAGAAACGCCCCTTGAAAGTGATATTCCTGACATAACCGGTAAGATGAAGAAAGCTAAAGGCCTGGTCACCCATGAAGAGAAAGCATAATGAAGATATAGGAAAACATGAATAAAGATGACAGAGTACCCGCTGATGAATAGAAATAAAGAATGAAAATGAACAAACACCAGCTATGCAAAGAGAAAGAATGGCAAAATAATGAAGAAATCGTTTACATGATTACGAACGGTTTAGTCTATGAGTGAAACAAATAAACCAGGTGTGATATACATATGAATGCAAACTTGACTCCTCCTTGTAAATTGTAGCATTAGGGCTCAAAGACTATAACAATTGGGGAAAAGATACTGTCAATAGAAACAACTACATCTCGTTAAAATAAATCAAAAGATTTTTTTTATTTTTAACAGGGGATTTTAGTAGATTAATTTAATGGAATACAATGTATTCAAATCCGAGACCTTACTCGAGGGGAGTAGAAGTACCAGAGATCATGAATGAATATTGTCTTTTTCAAACTGTGGTAGAACAAAACAAGGACGGGCATATATGGGATTACAAGGATTACAAAGATGTCACAAGAATGGTTTACTTATATAAAGGGAATTTAATAAGTCTAAACACATGATGAAATAGAAGTCAAAGAGTAGAGGTAAAAAATTGTGTGTGTCAGAAAAGTGTATCGATTGATTTGTGCAAAAGGATCTTATAACTAATATGGTAATTGATCATTGATATCAATGGACTTTCAACTTCATGATTTTCTTCACTTCCTAAAAGGGGGTTATACAAAGATTAATAACTTTTAACCGTATATTTACAAAATATGTACAACACAAATATAATATAAATGACACGAGTTGCCACGTCCCTTTGAGTGTGTCAAACCGCCCAAGTGTCATGGGGCTTGATTAAGCTCGGCGCCCTTAAGGGAACACACGAGAGGCACAGTGTAGTGATGCCTGGCGTCAGCACGTTATTACAGTATAACCAATAATAGTAAAACTGAAAAATAAAAAAGTAGATTATAAATATGTTGTATGCACTTACATAAAGGCCACGCTACATACATCACGAGGTGAGGGTCCCAGTGTTCACTTGAACAAGCGATATGGCAAAAGGACTGATTGTATGGCAGAATAAAGCCAGGCGAAGTATGCCTAGGCACATACGCATTTTTATTATCAAATAAAACATATCACTCATCACAAATATCATACAATGATTAGGAGTAATTATTTCCTCGAAATAACTAAATACTCCAGTACCACAAAACACAAAATGGATTTTAAATAAATTAGTAAATATATTACATAATCTAATATTCTAATCTATTATTTACCACCCAATAACACGATACACAAAATAGGTTTTAAATAGATCAGTAATTACATAATCTAATTGCAAGATTTAAACTAGATATAACCGCTCTCTGTCCCACACTCAAAAAATATACCAAGGAAGCATATCTAGTTAAGAACACACATTCTCAAAAAAAAAGAAAAAAAAAAAAAAAAAAAAAAAAAAAAAAAAAAAAAAAAAAGACAAGCGTCTACGAAGGAGACGTTATTAGCGATTAATGACACAATGAAAAAAAATCCTACTCGATGGAATTTTCGATTTCCCAGAATGTCAAGAGAACAGTTCCACAAAAGTTCGGAATCAAATTTTAAAGCGCTGAGAAATAAAAGTAAAAGGACAGTACTTCTCAGCATATAAATATAAATATATATATGTATATGTATGTATATATATATGTATATATGTTTATATATACCAATATTTTTTTGTAATTTTAGCTTTAAAGTTTGAGGTATTTTAACTCCTTTGTTTTCTTTAGTCATGATTTTATGCTTTCATTAGCAAATAAAACTCGTAACAGCTTAAGCGTTGGTTCTTTGTGCGTTGGATTTTATTTTTGCTGAGATAATTATTGCATACGGCCCCCTTTTGTTTCTGATGACCTGCCCCATGGTTTTATTTGCATGTATCTTTCATTTATCTTTGTGCT
>BOPN01007084.1:54579-57079 GCA_017312705.2 Penaeus japonicus
GAAAGGGGAAGAGGAGGAGAAAGGGGAGAAGGATGAGGAGGAGAAAGTGGAGAAGGATGAGGATGAGGATGAGGAGATGGAGGAGGAGGAGGAGGAGGAGAACAAGAGGAAGAAGACAAAGAATAAGAATAACGAGGAGGTAGAGATGGAGGATAATGAGGAAGAGGAGGAGTAAAAGAGAAAAAGAAGGAGAATACGAAGAAGAAAAAGAAGAAAAAGAGGATGAATACGAAGAAGAGTAAGAAGAAAATGAGAAAGAATACAATAGGAGGTAGGAGGAGAAGGAGGAGTGAGAGAGAGAGACGAGGAGGAGGAGAAGGAGGAAGAGAGAAAGGAAGAGAGAGAGAGAGAGACGAGGAAGAGGAGAAGGAGGGAGAGAGAGACGAGGAGGAGGAGAAGGAGGGAGAGGAGAGGAAAAGAGAGAGACGAGATGGAGGAGAAGGAGGAAGAGAGAAAGGAAAAGAGAGGGAGGAAGGGAGGGAAGATAGGGAGAGAGAGAGGAAAAGAGAGAGAGAGAGAGAGAGAGAGAGAGAGAGAGAGAGAGAAAGAGAGAGAGAGAGGGAGAGAGAGAGAGAGAGAGAGAGAGAGAGAGAGAGGAAGAGAGAGAGAGAGAGAGAGAGAGAGAGAGAGAGGGAGAGAGAAAGGAAAAGAGAGAGAGGGAGGGAGGGGGAGATAGGGAGAGAGAGAGGAAAAGAGAGAGAGAGAGGGGGGAGAGGGAGAGAGAGAGAGAGAGAGAGAGAGAGAGAGAGAGAGAGAGAGAGAGAGAGAGAGAGAGAGAGAGAGAGAGAGAGAGAGAGAGAGAGAGAGAGAGAGAGAGAGTGAGGGAGATAGGGAGAGAGAAAGGAAAAGATAGAGAGAGAGAGGAAAAGAGAGAGAGAGAGAGAGAGAGAGAGAGAGAGAGAGAGAGAGAGAGAGAGAGAGAGAGAGAGAGAGAGAGAGAGAGAGAGAGAGAGAGAGAGAGAGAGAGAGAGAGAGAGAGAGAGAGAGAGAGAGAGAGAGAGAGAGAGAGAGAGGAAAAGAGAGAGAGAGAGAGAGAGAGAGAGAGAGAGAGAGAGAGAGAGAGAGAGAGAGAGAGAGAGAGAGAGAGAGAGAGAGAGAGAGAGAGAGAGAGAGAGTGAGGGAGGATAGGGAGAGAGAAAGGAAAAGAGAGAGAGAGACAGGGAGGAGGAGAAGGAGGGAGAGAGAGAAAGGAAAAGAGAGAGAGAGAGAGACGAGGAGGAGGAGAAGGAGGCAGAGAGAGAAAGAAGAAGAGAGGGAGAGAGAGGGAGGGGGAGGATAGGGAGAGAGAGAGGAAAAGAGAGAGAGAGAGAGACGAGGAGGAGGAGAAGGAGGGAGAGAGAGAAAAGAAAAGAGAGAGAGAGAGAGACGAGGAAGAGGAGAAGGAGGGAGAGAAAGGAAAAGAGAGGGAGAGAGCGGGAGGGAGGACAGAGAGAGAGAGAGAGAGAGGGGGAGGATAGGGAGAGAGAAAGGAAAAGAGAGAGAGGGAGGGAGGGAGGATAGGGAGAGAGAGAGGAAAAGAGAGAGAGAGAGAGAGGGGGAGGATAGGGAGAGAGAGAGGAAAAGAGAGAGAGGGAGGATAGGGAGAGAGAGAGGAAAAGAGAGAGGGAGAGAGAGAGAGAGGGAGAGAGAGAGAGGGAGAGAGAAAGGAAAAGAGAGAGAGAGAGAGAGACGAGGAGGAGGAGAAGGAGGGAAAGAGAAAGGAAAAGAGAGAGGGAGAGAGACGAGGAGGAGAAGAAGGAGGGAGAGAGAGAGAGAAGGAGGGAGGATAGGGAGAGAGAAAGCGATACAGCGTTGTCGTTACAGCTAGCGAGCGAGTCTCAGGGGACGCATCCGACCCGAAGGACAAAGCGAAAAAGATATCCTTCCTTTAAACGACTATTTAGATTCGTGATCTTACCCTTTTTCTGCACGGAGGGCCGGGAGGGAGGGAGGGACGGGGGAGAGGGAGGGTGGTGGGTAGGGGTGGAGGGGAGGTGGTGGTGGGTGGAAGAGGAGGTTGTGGTAGTGGTGGGTGGTGGGTGGTGGGTGGGGGTGGTTGGGTGGTGGGTGGGGGTGGAATGGGAGGTGGTGGTGGGTTGGTAGGGGTGGTTGGTGGGGGGAGGAAGGGGAGGTTGTGGTGAGTGGATGGAGGTGGTGGGTGGGGGTGGAAAGGGAGGTGGTGGTGGGTGGGGAAGGAGGAATAGGAGGAGGAGGAGCAGGATAAGAAGAAAGAGAAGGTTAAAGAGGAGGAAGAAGAGAAGGAGAAGGAGAAGGAGTAGAAGAAGAAAGAAGAGGAGAAGGAGGAAGAGGAGTGCATAAAAGCAGAGAATGGAGAAGATGTAGATGAATGAAAAGAAAGAAGCGATAAAAAAAAGAGTAAGCGAGGAAGAGAGATGAAGAAAAAAAGGATAAGAAGAAGAAGAAAAGAGAGACGAGGGAAGGGCAAAACCCGGACGGACGGACGTGGGGGTATTCCCTTCTCAAATCGTAGTTCGTCTCGATCACGCTAGATGGCAGTGGT
>BOPN01007085.1:0-5000 GCA_017312705.2 Penaeus japonicus
ATATATATATATACATATATATATATATGCACACACACACACACATAAACAATGAGAGAGAGAATACATCACGGTTGCTTCCAGCCCTCGCTCGCATCACCTTTCACTCGAGAATCGTAACATTTCCCCAACTCTCAGTGGCTGCATTGCAACATTCTTTCACCTGCCACTCTATTATCAAACGCGAGCATCAACTTTCAGCAACCTTCCCACCGCAGCCGCGCTCAGCAGGAATTTTCTCCTGTATACAGCCCGAGAGAATAAAGAGAGATGAATGTGCCAATCGCGCTCTCCGAATACACGCTTCATTTGGCAGGTTTATTCACGCCATCTCTCGTCTTTATGAACTTTTCCAACACTTTCATTCAAAATTGATTCCGTTTCGACTCCCATTAAGAGGAATTCGGCAATAGGAGCGTGATATATTGAGGATCCCGAGTCTATGAAAACCGAAATTCGGCGGAGAATTTCGGTGGGAACGAAAAACAGATGGGACTTCATTACTTTTCTCTTCGACGCCAATGTGACTCTTTGAACCAGTTTGGCTAAATACTGCAATAGGAGCCGAGAGAGAGAGAGATAGAGATAGAGAGAGAGAGAGAGAGAGAGAGAGAGAGAGAGAGAGAGAGAGAGAGAGAGAGAGAGAGAGAGAGAGAGAGAGAGAGAGAGAGAGAGAGAGAGAGAGAGAGAGAGAGAGAGAGAGAGAGAGAGAGAGGAGAAAGAGATAGAGAGACGAGAAGAGAAGGAAGGTTCAGAAAGAAAGCAAGAGAGACTTAAAACAAGAAGAGAGAATGAAGGAACGTCATACATATTCGGAGACGCAAAAACGCACACGCAAATAGCGAAGCAAAAACGATTCACCCTTAATTAATCTTACTGTAATCAGGAATAGCGCAGAGAATATGAATAACGTACGGACTAATCTGACTCAGATATATGCCATAACTGACCGGATCATTCACATCCTAGACTGTATAGATAAACCTCTGATAGAAAAATAAAAAATCTATTTCGATTCTACTTCCATTAATTAGAAACTCGACAACGACAACGAAACACACTGCGGGATATGAGTGAATGGAAATCAAAGAGAGAATTCCGGTAAACTATTTAAAGCTTTATTATCTCTTCTTTTCTGTTTGTTTTTGTTTTTTCGATTTTTCCTTCAATCACTCGCATAAGTAACGATAGAGGACAAGGAGTAAGTCTCATAAAAATTATAAAAATTCCTTGATAGTGCAAATATATATATATATATATATATATATATATATATATATATACACACACATTTATAGCATTTCAGATACAAATGAAAAACGAGGTAACCGCAGCTTTCGTGTATGTGAATATAGTCATTGGATAGTAATCGCTCATTTGTTATGGTTTTCATATTCGTTCCCGCTGCTTTTCATTTGATGCCTTGTTAACAAATATCCAGTTGCATAAAAAAAAAAAAAAAATATTGAAGAAAAGGTGAAGTAAATGCTGATGAACGCGTAGAGCTGCGGGTGGGGAAGGGGGGAGGGGGTAGGGAACAGGAGGGAGGGGAAGGGATTGGTCAACAAGGGTGCTCATAGGCGAGCGGATTAGAAGATGATGAAGGCGTACCGGTAGAAGTTTTTTTCTTTTCTGAGTGGGTAAATATCCGCCTCTTATCTTAGAGATCGTTGCCAAGTCGTATAACCCACTCCTCCACTTTCCTCTAAAGCCGCTTGAAGCTTCGAGTGTTGATCAGCTGGTCTCGAGGATACACAAACTTAAAGGAGTGGCTGATGACTCGATCAGTGTATCCTTTCCTCCAAAGTCGAAGGTTCTCTACCGTCACTGCAGATAACTGAACCCAGAAGGATATAATTCATGAAGAGCGGCACCTGGATGTCTGTATTGTTTTTGAGAAACAGACTGAGACACACTACTCATAAGAACATGTTTTACTCAAGTCGTCAATAAATCAGCGAATCTGAATTTTGAATCTGAGTGTCTCTAGCCTTCTTTTTTTATGAATTATTATTTGCTTGGTCACTTATGTTTATCGACCCCCGTACTGGCTGCTTAATTAGCACATGACTTTTATTATTTTGCCAATTTTGTCAGATCATGTGAGTTTCCTAGAAGAGATCGGCACAGGCGCAGAATCTTTACACTGTCTTCGAATTTAGGTGTTTTTACTTGCGACGGAAGTTGCTTCGTAGAAAAACAAGAAAAAGAACTTTATAGATACAAGCTAACTTTTCAGTGTTTTATTGGTTACGCCTTTCTCCTATCATATCCGAACTCTTTTATATAAACTAACACTAATCTAGAGTAGAACAGGAATGCATCGATAGTTTTTGTGTATGATAATTAATTGTTTTCCGAATCTAAGTATCACATGTGTGTGTGTGTGAGTGTGTGTGTGTGTGTGTGTGTGTGTGTGTGTGCGTAGTCGGTATTGCATATCAATGTGTAAATCATATTAGGAATAAGCTCCGAAATTTCTATTTAAAAAAAAATCTAAAAAAATAGAGAAAAACAATCGCAATAAATAATATCATCCGGTTAGCCCAGTGTTTCCCTGGAATTAGACCAATAACTGTTACATTCACAGGCTTCTAGTATAATGGGATGGCTACATCAATCCTATCCGTATTGCGCAATCATCACGTAAGTAACAAAACTCTCTGCCAAACCAAACTCAAGTCCGAGTGTATCACAAACTGGATATTCGAAGGATACGTTACGAAGGATAATCTTGCCCTTGTGAAAATATTCCTCGTTTTAAATAGACTTTCGCAGAAGAGATGAATATTTGAGTTTTAAATCACCGAGGCATTTAAGTTCTAAAATTTAGATAATATTCTTTTCTCATTCTACCCAGACGAAGGGCTACAAACATATGGTTGTATTATCATTATCATTATTGTTATTATCATTGTTATTATCAATAAGCACCATCATCATCACTATCATCTTCATCACCATCGGCATCATATCATCATCACCATCACCGTCATCATCTTTATTTTTATGGTCGTCGTCTTAGTCATCATCATAACCAACGTTATCATCATTATCCTCATCATCACCATTATCATCACCATCATGCTCATTTTTATAGTCATCGTCGTCGTCACTATCATCATCATCCTCATCACACTATGTCAACACTATGATCTATCTCCCTCTCGATCGCTAACCGTATCTGAAGAGTGTTAACAAATATTTTGTTGCCATCATTAATTTGCAATTGCTATTTTGGTTATCATAGCTTTCTTATTATTCATGTGAATCTTTATGTTGTACATTTTTATCATCGGCACTTTTTATCCATTCATTTATCGTGTTTATTTGTCCGTATATTTATTTATACTTTTTATATTGTAATGGACAGGCGGTTATTTTATGTTATATATGGTAACCGAACAAAGTCTTTTGGTTATATCCGATAATTAGGGGACAAAAAGCTAGGAAATGTATTGGATGCTGTTACATTCCAGTTGGAAACATTTTTTTTCGACACTTGACAGATTTATTTCATTTGTTCCCTTGAATAATGAATTCATTATATTTACATACTTACAATGTATTGCATAATATATTAATTTTAATATGCGTTATACTTGCACCATTATTATCCATTGGTTGATACTTGTACAATTATAATATATAATGATTATAGTTTATGATTGATTACTGTATATCAACATACTTATGTGATTATGTAGTTACATATTCATATACACATGTCTATCTTGCTCAGTAGTAGTGAAAACAGTTGACAGTCCATGTTATCTCACACACCGCTCATCTAAACCGCATCTTAATAACATGATTGGTGCCTTTGTTCCAGGCAATGGGAATGGATCACAAACCCATTTGGGAATCTCATAAGGTATTAGTCAGGTTGGAAATGTCCAGAATAAAAGGCATTCTTTGCAAGACTAGGAATAATATCAGCGTTTGCTATCAGAATATGATATGTGTCAATTGTATATCCTTATACTATTGCGCTATTGAGACGGTAGTAATAAGGCTTCTCTTAACCCCATCTATTTATTACAAACAAAAAGTGCTTGTGTATTAAAATTCACAAGTCATCATCAACATACAGCTTCGCTTTTCAAAAGTCTGAAGATATTAATTCTAAATTATATTATTCACTTCCAATTAGTAGCTTTTGTATATAAAGCCATACGTAAACTCCATCTCTTTGATACAAACTTTATAGTAATAAACCTTAATGTCAACACGAGAGGGATTGTTGACATGCTTAGAATTCCTCTGTGTCGATCAACACATACCCAACGATGCATCAGACAATCAGATTTTGAAACTCGCTACCATCTTTTGCGAACAAAATATCGCAAGTGTTCTAAGCTCTTGCTAATTTATTGTTGTATATGCATACCTCCATGGCATTAGTTAGACAGCATTAGTGGGGTATCACTATGGTACGAATTTTCGTTTCAGTAAATTTTATGTAACACTGTCATTTACGTCCGACCTTAGCTTCCTATGTAATGTATGTTTGCCCAGTTTTAATGTATTTTAAGTCAATAAATTTTGGTTTAGGGTTCAAGTTGGATCGATGCTTTATCCCGGGGCCGTTCACTTAGGTCATTATTGCATCAAGCAATCATTGTTATTTTTTTCTACTTTTATTGAAAGTATTTTCAATGAGAAGATTGATTTCCTTGTCTACATTCCTACATAAAGGCAAAAATAGACTCGTATTCCAAAATAAAATCTTCGTAAATAATCCCTTGTAGTGAAATAAGATTGATAAGAAACAATTGTAGATGCTTTCGAAATATGGTTATATTGTTTTTTTTCTACTTTTTCTTCTTTCTCTAGTTCTTTGTTGCTAGTGTGTATTGTATTTTCATTTAAAAACAGATTTAGAATATATGAATATAGTATAATGTTGATCACGATAGATAATTATGTTTCCATTAACATAACATCAGAAGAAATCGGAAGATAAAACAGAAAATCCTCGTAATTATCATCAAAGAAAA
>BOPN01007085.1:12500-15000 GCA_017312705.2 Penaeus japonicus
AAGATATCCAATATCATCCACGGCGTTCTAAAAGGCATACTCAGTTTGAATTTATCTTTAAAATTTACAATCTATCAACCAGTTCCTCGACTTCGTATGTGGTGGCTGAACTTGGTAAATGTGTCACTAGATACACATCTTTGGAGGCCGGACTCCAAAAAGTATCAGAGATCACTCCCATGAGAACGATTTCTTGTTCATAAGATGTTGCTTCTCGTGATATTACAATATTTTCGTGTTTACAACCATTTTTTGTTACTTTCTTTTTCTTTTATTTTTAAGTTTTTGTGAATCCTCCTTAAACTAAATACGATTGTATCAAAAAAAAAAAAAAAAAAATCAAATATCTGCAGTCGTTATTTTTTTTCCTTAAAATCATTTGGTCCCCTTTTAAGAAAAGGCTTCCGGGGCCCCAGGGACTCATTCGCGGAGCTAGCTTTGGGAAACCCTGGATTAATATACTTGTCATAATTGTATTTTTGTTGGACTTTTAACCATTTTTGTTTGTTTATGTGTGTTGTTATGTGGACGATTTTATATACATTTCCTAGTGCTACTCTTGCAGAAAAGTTTTGTAGATTTTTCTTTTTTTGTATTTGTGTTTTGTTTTGTTGAACCCCAGATGTTTAGGCAGTAGTTAATGATACTGAGGGATAGTAATTGTGCAACAGTGATTCTTGTTTCTGTATGGATTTTGTCTTTCATATGATTTACGTATATTAGAGTGCTCATTACTTTCTTGTAAATGTAGTCGACAATGTGTTTCACAAATGCCATGTATCTATCTTTGCGTACGCCTAGATTTTTGACTGGGGTGCTTGGTTTGATGTAGTAACCTCCGAATTCTATAGTTGTATCTGTAGGGATTTTGGCTATGTTCTGACGGCTGCCTATAAAACCAATTATGTTTTCTGGGGATTCAGTTTCACACCATTTCTATCAGAGTAACTTTTTGCTTCTGTAATGGTTTACAGAAGCAGCGTGAAGAAACTGAGTCATCGGCGTACTGAATGTTTTTAATAAACATATAAGATTGGGCCCAATATGGAGCCTTGTGGAACACCAAATAAGATTTGTTATTTTAATGATAAATATTCATGTATTTTGACAGACTAAGTTCTGGCGGATAAGTAATTTCTTAGTTTGAGAAGAATTTCATGGTTAAAACTGTCAAAGGCCTTCGACAAATCACATAGAGTGAGCAAGTTCATTTAGGTTTCGTCTATGATACCATAAATTTCATTTGTGATTTTTAGAAATGCTGTTTTGGTTGACATCTTACTACTAAATCCACGCTACGTGTTAGATAGAAAGTTATTTGGTTTGCGACTATTTTCTCAAGAACTTTAGGTATTACTGGAAGTTATTTGCTTCCAGGAATGCTGCTAATTGATTTGCGACTATTTTCTCGAGAACTATAGGCATTAGTGGAAGTAGAGTAATAATTGTTTGTTTTATCTCTACCTCCTGATTTGAAAATAAGTGTTGTGATGCCACGGTTCCAGAGTAATGGAATAGTACTGGTAACTATACATGTATTCCTAATGACTGTCAGATAGTAAGCAGTTGCAGGTAGACTATCCTTTATAAATCGACGGGCGATACCATCCGCTCCTACGAAGTTTGTTTCTCACAAGTTTTATTGTTAGTATTGTTGCTTCTATTTCTATTTGCTGCGGCCTGAAAGTGATTGTTGTGAGCCTTATTCCCATTGTGTTTTGTGGAAATGTGGAGGCGGTTGTCTCTTCATAGGTGAGTCTGCCGACTTCTGCAAAGAAGTGAAATATCTATCTGATGTTTTTTCTTAGGCACTAATGTATTTACCAGTTTCTACGTTTCGGAAGACTCGTGTCTACTTTCTTTGAGCTTGTTTTTAACATAATTTGCTTTTGTACGTTTGATAGTAATTTTACATTCCTCTCTTTTGTTTATATTCAACCTGAAGGGTAGCATCAAATCTGTTTATTTTAAGAGCTTTGTGAGAGTTATTTTCTATCACTTATGGTTCTCTTAATGTTGTCATTTAACCAAGGAGCAGGAAGACGTCAAATTGTTTTTGTTTTTTAAGGATCGGAGGCATCTATAGAATTGTCTATCACATTCATGAAAACAATAACTTGTCTGTTAACCTCATCTATTGATAAGGTGTTGAAGTTTTGATAACGTTGTTCATGATGAGGTGTTTTCTGTAAGTCTTGTAGGCTTGTTTATAAGTTGTTTTACTTTATTCTTCTTAATAATTCCATTCAACTTTGCAACTAATTTATTGAGATCAACCTTTAAATTGCCTAAAAAAAAGTGCTTTCCTTTTCATTAACATTTCTTTAAATAGATTTTCAAGATATTCGAATGACTCAGTGGTCGCATGAGGGTGTCTATAGATGCCGCCGATAAAGGAGGGATATATACGGCTTTGTACGGTTACCCAGATGTCCTATTCCGCTCTATTATTTGCAGTTGTAAAGATCTTCTTAGATTTATGGTTATCTCGTGCATATGA
>BOPN01007085.1:22500-25000 GCA_017312705.2 Penaeus japonicus
TCTCGGACAGAGATCATCAAAGACTGTTTTCAGGAAATTAATGCCAACTTTGATGCGACGAATTGACAGCTTAAGTAGGGTGTATAACCCGATATTGAATAATGCAGCTGGGTTGAGCATAAAAGTACGATTGGTCTAAGAATTCATAACTTGAAACAGAATTATACCGTCATATTCTTTCTGCTCTTTTCTATTCTTCTACTGCATTCTTTTTTCTCTCTCTCTCTTTCTCTTTCTCTCGTGTTCTTTCACTTAAGTTAATGTTCTTTCACAGATATATCTATTCTCTTAAGAGGGGTTAGATTTATAATTTTGATAAAAACTCTGGTATATGGTTGATTAAAAAGATAAAAAAATTAAAAAATGTGGTTGGGACTCGGACTAGAGTTTAAAGTACCCCTATGGTATTTTCAAAAGATAAAATGACAACTAAAACCCATTAAAGGCTCTAAATACTGCTTAGGCACAAAATAAGCACAGAAATATAAATAAAAAGTAGTTGTTAAGATTAGAACTAGAAGATTACTAAAACTGTTGACTCGAAAACAGTGTATCTGTAGCAATCTTTCTGACGCTGCAGCTGCATGCATAAACATGCACATATAAGATGGAATAAGAAATGCAAATGAATTCAGTATTTTGATTAATGGCATTCAGGATATCATGAATAAATTCCACTACATTTACACACAAGAAATGAGTTCGTACAAGATTTTCTCTTAAATACACTGAAAGAATTGTATCGGAGGAAACTGCATATTTACGTCCAGTCTATGTAGTTGTAACAGAGTTCAATATTGTCAAGAGATGCTAGATATACGTCTGAAAAAAAAGAAAAAAACATTATATGGTAATTGAAATAAAAATAGAGACCTAACTATGGTACATCTAAGTTGCACGGGTAGTGGAGTGAGTCGTAATTGCAACAAAACAGTAGTAGTGAGGGTAGAACGACCACCGTGATGGTAGTATTGGTAGTACTACAGATGACAATGCTAATCACATCGCGGGCATGGCTATAGAGACAGTGATGAAGATAAAGCTGATTACATCGGCCCCAGAGCAATATCCTCTCTTTAAAAAAATAAACTCGATATTTCACGAACATTGCATTTTTCACCTGTCAGATTAGCAAAGCATTGTACCCTTGGCAATGGACTCTATGCATTATGTGCGCTAGTTGTCAAGGGATTGCTAATTGCATATTTTTCATCATACAAAAGCGTACACAAACACGTTCGCACACACACACACACACATACGCACACAGACTCACAAAAATAGTGGTAGTAAGCGAAGCGTATAAATCACATTTCACATTTCGGCAAGTCAATATGAGCATAATTTCTATGAATGAAACACAAAATATTGAAGGGAAAAATTACATTTTCCGAGTGCTGGACTCAACCATTGCCTAATTGTTTTCTTTCTGTGGAAACAAACATAGTTTGCAAAAATGGGTTACTATGTTTTTTATCATCATGTAAGAGAGGAAGAAATAAAGGAATAATGAAAGAGAGAGAGAGAATACTAACAAGCGAGTATGTGTGAGTAGGAGAAAGAGAGAGAGAGTCAGAGAGACAAGAAAAAAGAGAGCACTTAAAAGAGAGAGCGAGTTTGTGTGAATCAGAGAAAGAGCAAGGGAAAGGAACAGATAATATAATTTAGAAGATTTGGTAGTAACATTAACATTAAGTTGTCTTTATCAGAGAGAGCCTATATACACTGACAGACACATCTGAATATATGGTACATACAAGTGTGTGTGTATGAGTGTGTTTATATATATATATATATATATATATATATATATATATAAATATATATATATATATATATATATATATATATATATATATATATATTGTTATCATTATTGTTATCTTGTATTCATGCATATATGAATATAAGCCATAAAAGATTCTCTGGAATAAGAAGTTCGATCTAAAGACGAAAAAGACGCAGTACTACAGTACATTATGCACATATGTCTCTGTGTGTGTCTTTTGCAACAATAATATGCTTCGTGTGTGCTGCAGGTTCGTGCTATTGCAAAGGGTAGCCATCGTCCGTCAAAAGGATTCCCTTGTGTACATGGTATGAACCCTCCCCTCCCCCCATTCCTTTAACTCTCTTTCTTTCTCTCTATCTCTCGCTCAACCTCTCCTCTACCTCTCCTCCTCTCTCTCTCTATCTCTCTCTCATCCTCTCTCTCTCTTTCTTTCTCTCCTCTCTCTCTCTATCTCAGCTTCACTCTGTCTCTATCTCTCTCCTCTTTCTTCTCTCTCTCTCTCTCTCTCTCTCTCTCTCTCTCTCTCTCTCTCTCTCTCTCTCTCTCTCTCTCTCTCTCTCTCTCTCTCTCTGTTCCCCCTTCCCTTCCTCCCGTAGATGGAAATGTCCCCTCATCCCCCCATGCGTGTAGATGGCGGGTCTGTCAACACGACACCACGTGGTCTTGCGGCACCAGCCCTTCCGGTCGCCGCAAGCTGAATCGACCATC
>BOPN01007085.1:57500-65105 GCA_017312705.2 Penaeus japonicus
ATATACATATATATATATATATATATATATATGTATATATATATATATATATATATATATATATATTCTTTCTCTCTCCTTTTACTTCTCTATATATCTGTTTATTCATCTAGTTACCATCCTTTCTACCTCGGTGCAGCTCGAAGCAAAATGAACATAGGTTGTATGCCCAATTGATCATCACAATCTTTGTCTTCATCATTACATCTTTTGATAAGAACACACACAAGAGCACTCTCAAGCAAAAATAAACATGCATGCACAAACACACAGATGGGTGCAGATAAACACACACATACACACTGACGCAAGCACGAGCAAACACATACACATCAAATACACGCACGTGCACACACATGTACATTCATAGAAAATACACACATTAACACTCGTGTAGAAATGACTCTTCCAAATAACATGTATCACGGCTAGCCAAGGTATGTGCACACACACACATGTACACACACAAGTGCACACATACACACACACACAAGCAAACACACAAACACACAAGCACATATACATGCGCATGCACACACACATATACACAAACGTACACACTCACACATACAAACACACATACACACACACACACACACAAAATATCCTAGAACTTGAACTTCGACACAACCACAAAAACTGAATTATAATTCCTTGATCTTCACGCATCACCTACGTTTTCTAAAGTGGAAGAATTATTGAAGAGAGCAACCAGGTCGAGCGCAGTCTCACCCGAAAGCAAATCAGGGGGAATTTCCAACTGGAAATGCTAATGTAAAATTCAGCCGAGGAGTGGAAAGCGAGGCAGCTGCTCCCGAGCCACATGTCGACTCTCTGCCTCCGACTAATTATGGAAGAGAAACCGTATTTATCATCCTGTCCTCCTCCCTCACACCTGTGTGCTACAGCTCTGGCCGGCAGGGAGGGCGACAGGGGTGGAGGAAGCATGGCAGAGGGCTGGGGGCGTGAAGGTGGTGTGGCAGGGACGGAAGGCATAGCTGACGGAGGGAGGATAAGATAGGAAGATGGATAATAAGGCAAGCAAAAACATAGCTATAGATATAAGCAAGACTATGAAAGACAGACAAAACATAAATATATTTGGAGAAAAAAACATGGAAGTATAGAAAAACTAAAGAGAGTAAGAGATCAATAGAATGGAAGTATAGAAAAACAAAAGAGAGTAAACGATCAATAAAAAAAAGCAAATAAGCAACTTGAAATAAAGACAAATCAAATACCTCATGAGAGACAGCGGGTGAAGAAGATCCCCCAGAGAGAAAAACAAGAACAAAAGCCTCAATTTATGTCCATGGCGGTGTAAGTGAAGGGTAATGTCCGGTGCCATGAGAGGGCGGAGAATAAGCAAGACAAGGGAAGAGAAGGGAAGCGAAAGGAGAAGAGGGAAGGAAACTTCTGGAACGATCGGTATGAAGGAGTGAGGGAGATGCATGAAGGAGAAAGCAATGTCAGGTAAGAAGCAAAGGCATAAGGCAGAAGCAAAAGAGGGGAAGGCATGAAGGCGGTTAGGATGTCAAGAAGAATGATATGAAATTGGAAATGAGAAGAACTAATTTTTTTTTTTTTTACTGAAGACAAGAGGACACGGAGGTCAGAGAAATAGCAAAGGGAATGGATGGAAAAAGAAATGAAATATGGAATGTGAATGTTTACGTATGCATGAGTGTGTCCGTTTGTGCTTCACGCGTATATAGCGTGTCTCTCGTTTTAAACTATATATATATATATATATATACATATATATATATATATATATATATATATATATATATATATATATATATATATATATATATTATATGGGTTATATGTTCAAACGTGCACAGACACACACACATACACATACACACACACACACACATATATATATATATATATATATATATATATATATATATATATATATGTGTGTGTGTGTGTGTGTGTGTGTGTGTGTGTGTGTGTGTGTGTGTGTATGTGTGTGTGTCGTGTTTGTCGTGTGCGCGTTTGAGCATATAACCCTTAAAATGTAAAAAGAGTGCACCATAAAAGAGAACCTGTATGGTTTCTGCCTCCCCCTCCCTTCCCTCCCCTCTCCCCTACCTCCCCCTCCCTTCCCTCCCCTCTCCCCTACCTCCCCCTCCCTTCCCTCCCCTCTCCCCTACCTCCTCTACACTGCTTATCTACAGCCTCACCGCAACGTACGTTTATTTTCTTGTAAATATGTTGAAAATACAAGTCCCGTGTGTACGTGGGTGGGCGTAGGGGAAATGCCCCCCCCCCCTCTCTCTCTCTCTGTCTCTCTCTCTCTCTCTCTCTCTCTCTCTCTCTCTCTCTATATATATATATATATATATATATATATATATATATATATATATATATATATATATATATATATATATATATATATATGTATATATGTATGTATGTATGTATGTATGTATATATATGTATATATATATATATATATATATATATATATATATATATATATATATATATATATATAAATATATATATATATATATATATATATGTATATATATATGTATATATATGTATATATATATAGATAGATAGATATATAGATATATATATATTTATATGTATATATATATATATATATATATATATATATATATATATATATATATATATGTACATATCTATCTATTTATCTATCTATCTATCTATCTATATGTATATATATATATATATATATATATATATATATATATATATATATATATATATATATATATATACATATCTATCTATCTATCTATCTATATATATATATATATATATATATATATATATATATATATCTTTTTTTATATATATACTTATATGATATATATATATATCCTTATCTTATCTGTCTACCTCTGGTTCGTAAAACCAGAGCTAGACATACATGAAGAAACAGACAGCGACCAGCACTCGCACGCAAATTCCATCAAGCAATTTAAGAAACCAGTCTCAGACACCTTACATGTTCGTCTGCAATACTATGTAAGAAAATGCCTCGGCAGTTTTCGACACCAAACGCTTTCAGAACACATGAAGACAAAGAGGCAAGGCAGGTTGCTGTGAATGGCATTAGCTCTCCCAGCTTCCTTTTTTTCTATTTTTTCCATTTATTAGAATATTTTTAGCTTATTTCTTCTTTTTTTCAATTCATTACTTTCACTTTTCCTTTTTTTTCATCTTTTCATCAAATTACTGGTTTCTCGCTTTTCCTATACTATCTCGACAATTTGTTTCCTCTTTTCCTTCCTCTGTCTAATCCTCATTTTCTTGCTTCTTTTTTCTCTATCTCCCTTTTTTTATTCTCCTCGTCTTCCTCCTCCACATTGCCTTTCACCTCCTTCTTCACGTACTCGCCGCACTCCTACTCTTAGTCTTTCTCCTCCTCTTTTTCCTCTTCTTTCTTCAACTCTTTCTCTCTTCCCTCTTCTCCTACTTCCTTCCCCTTCCTTAGCCTTCCTCTCTCATTCGTTCCCGTACTGCCTCTCCCCTCCTTATCCCTCCCCTCCTACCTCTTCCCCTTCCACTCCTACCTCTATCCCTCCTACACCTTCATCTCCTTCGCATTACCACCTACCCTACCCCCTGACCCTCTACCTCCTGCCCCATACCCCCTGTCCCCATCCCTCCTGACCCTTCCCTTCCCCCTATCCCCCCCCCTCCTCTACTTCGCTCTAAGGACCTGTAATCAATGCCAAGAGGATTAATTAAATTTGTGAAGCACTATTCACGTGTCCTCGGAAAGGGTCGGGAGGGAGACGGAGGGAGAAGGGCGAGGCAGGGACGAGGGAAGGGCGACGAACGAGAGAGCGAAGAAAAGGAAGGGATAAAGTGAGGAAAAAACGGAGAGAAAAAGGACAGAAAATTTCTGTTCAGAAGGAAGGAAAATGTGTAGTATCGTATGGGAAAGGGACGTGAGGTTTTAGACATCTTTTCTTGAGTTGTCTAGATTCATATATCCATATATATACGTGCATCCATAAAAAAAATAAAAAAATAAAAAATAATAAAAAAAATCACACGCATATATTCACACAAAAATATAAAACACACATCCATAAAAGCATACACACACACATATACACATATACATATACAAATATATATATATGTATATATATATATATATATATATATATATATATATATATATATATATATATGTGTGTGTGTGTGTGTGTGTGTGTGTGTGTGTGTGTGTATGTGTACATACACACACGCATTTGACACGGTTGGTTCTTGGTTTCTTAGAGCTAAGATTGTTCTAGCATTACCGTATTGCAATTCATATATTTTTCCTCATCAATCAAACATCAGCCTTCAGGTAAGCCATGCACATTTCTCTTTGGAAGCTTCTAAAACTTGTTTGTTGATTTTCTCCATGTAGAAATATATTAATGATCTGTGTGTGATCAATATATAATATAGAATTAGGAACAAGTGCCGGGTCTTTCTACATGGAGATGTTGTAGTCATGGTGATCACATATCAAGTGCGGGCATCGTAAGAGTTCGGAACTTTTGGCTGAGGAACATCACATTTTGCCATCTGTTACACCAAACAAAGGATATGATACCACTGACACGTTAAAAAAAAATCATTGTTAGTCGAGTACACATACACACTTGTAGTCTGTCCATCCGACGAAAAAAAAAATCTCCATTAGTGTTGGACGCTAAGTATTATATTCATTGACTTCAAATAAGTAGTTTAGTTTTTAGTAATTTCGTAACAAATAAATCGTACCCTTTGAACAAACATCTTCCCAATAACATCCACACTGACACCCTCCTCGCAAGTCAGTTCACATCAACTTTTTCAATAAGTTCTCTTTTATTGCCTCCTGACTCAGCAAGGTGTTTTCTTTACCCGCAATATGATTAGATAATATACTTTATAATCAAATCATATCCATCACGCCAAGTTGAAAGCTTATGCAGTACGAAATATAGACCCCAAAGGCCGTCAATTAAATATCAGTGAACCATGATTTTTGCATGGTGTGAATATATATATATGTATATATATATATATATATATATATATATATATATATATATGTGTGTGTGTGTGTGTGTGTGTGTGTGTATATATTATATATTATATATATATATATATATTTATATACATATATACAGAGAGAGAGAGAGAAAAAAGAGTTCCTCTGAGCGGGCCAACACGTCGGTCGCGGTTAGCCTGCCTCCCTTTCCGTCCACGCCGTGAGCCGCCCTGCCTCGTGTCCCGCCGCCTGCATGATTTACCATCGACGCAGCGACACCCGGAATTCCGCAGGCGCATGGTAACAACACGACTCTTCAGGGACCTATGCTTGCGAGGGTGTGGTGGGGGAGGAGGGGGGGAAGGGGAGGGGGGTTGGGTCAGTGAGGATCGGTCCGCACTGCGATGCTTCCAACTGTTCTTCCATCCCCATCCCCCCATAACCTCCCCCTACCCCTACTACCCGGTGAAAGTATCGTTTCAATTATCGGGGTATCAGTATCAGTTAAAGTATCAGTTAAAGTATCAGTTAAAGTATCAGTTAAAGTATCAGTTAAAGTATCAGTTAACAGTCCGTGCTTTCCTGTCTCGATTTTTTTTCACCATCTTTTTCCGATCTACCTTCAAGTAAAATTATGAATATATGAATCAAATTGATATGTATAAATCATATTATGGTGTATCTAGAATAACGATACTAAATCTATCCCATAGTACATCACCCCCCCCCCCCTCTCAAAAAGTGAATAAACAAATAAATAAATTTCCATATCACAAGTATTTTAAGTTACCAAGCCGCCTTATTCTAACGGCCATGAACCCTCAGGAAAAAAAAAACTATTCACAATAGAATATTATTGAAAGATAATCAACTGCTTTTGTGAAACACGTTTCTTTTTCCCCCTTTTTTTTATATGAAAGCCATTGTATCAACACGATAGAATGCTTTGCTATTCAGCCCTATCGACGCGTTTCAAGTACCTAGTAAAAAAAAAAAAAAGGGAAAATATAAAAGGCAATCGATCTACGTGGCTCTCTGAAGGACGGCGACCCTATAGGCTTAGCGAAGGAGCGAGAGAGAAATCCGAATGGTCTCTGAGACGCCCTATTGCTGCAGCTCAGTCCATCTGCAGGATCTACAGTATTAGTAATATCGGTGCGGCGTGTTAGTGTGTGTCTGTGTGTTAGTGTGTGTGTGTGTGTGTGTGTGTGTGTGTGTGTGTGTGTGTGTGTGTGTGTGTGTGTGTGTGTGTTTGATGTATGTATGTGTAGTAGGCATATGTATTTATGTGTTTACATATCCATGAATATGAGTACATTCTGAGCGGGCGCTTACACAAATACGCGTCTGCACGTATGCGTTTGATGAAAAGGAGACGCGCGCATTCGCCCGTGAGTCCCGCGGGAATGTTTGTAAAGCAGACACTGGTAAACAGAAGTCAGTGTTAACGCGGTGGCGCGTGCTATGAAGGGGCTGCCATGCGTGATTCGTTGGGAATAATGGCATTGGTTTTAATGACGATTCCTCTCTTTCTTCCAGCGACTCCCGCTGCGTCGAGCTCGTTTCGGCGCCTCTCTCCTCTCCCCCCCCCTTCTTAACCCCTCCCCCGAACGACTCCTTTCCCTTCGCCCCCTCTTTACAACCTAAACTCTCATTTCGTCTCTCCTTTACCCCCTCACTCCCCTTCGCACTTTCCACTCTCTTGTGCCTTTACCCCCTCCCGCTACCCCTCTCATTTCCCCTTGCTCCCCTCTTATCGCACTTTCCTCATCCCCTTTCCCTTATGTTTGTCTTTCTCCTTTGCCCTTGCTCTCCTCCCATTGCCCTTTCCTAAACCCCTTTCCATCTCCCTTACCCCTTCCCTTCCCCTCTTCCGCTTCCACTCGCTCCCTCCCTATTCCCTCCTTCACGTCCCTACCCACGGAGGTAGGAGGCGGGGGACAAAAGAGAATCCGCAACACCCTAGATCCATTGACGAGGCTCTGAACTTTTAAAAAGTTGCAAATGACTTCTGGGGACTAAGCAAGCAGCTGCACGATGTTTAGTCTTATGTGTTCTGTTTTGGATTTGATTTTTCGTCTGATTTTAGACTGTAGTCGTTTTCCTTTCGCATGCAGGATAAACACATAATTTTGTCGTAAACTTGATTATGACAATGTTTAAGTAGTTGTTAAACTGAGGACTGTTTACCAACTCTGCACACGCAATCCCCTTTCAACATCAGGGTCAATATTCTCACAACATAATACTAGACAAAAGCAATTTCAACAAACAACACTTATCTGCAGGTAAGTTGCCCATTCAATAGGACACTAATGCCTTTGACTTCTTCATGAATTAACAAACTGACACACCTCTCCCTACATTATACTTTACAATCACGATATTGAAACATGGTTCCTGCTCGTATAGCAATTACAAATGCAATATGCTGTGCATTAGAATTTTCTATTACATTACCACGTGTTTATGCATCAATATGTGTGTTTAGGTGTGTATGTGTGTGTGTGTGTTTGTGTGTGTGTGTGAGAGAGAGAGAGAGAGAGGGAGAGGGAGTGAGTGATATATATATA
>BOPN01007086.1:10000-12500 GCA_017312705.2 Penaeus japonicus
GGGGGGGGATGTCTGGTTGGTTGGAAAGCGTCGAGCCGAAATGAGGTTCTTTGGCTCGGAATTCTATACTAGAGTTATCCACTGCTGAGTCAGCATGTGGAAAGAGGGAAGGATCATATGAATGAGAGAGAGGGGAAGGAAAGGAGGGAGGGAGGGAGAGATGGAGGGAGGAAGGGAGGGAGGGAGGGAGGGAGGGAGGGAGGGAGGGAGGGAGGGAGGGAGGGAGGGAGGGAGGGAGGGAGGGAGGGAGGGAGGGAGGGAGGGAGGGAGGGAGGGAGGGAGGGAGGGAGGGAGGGAGGGAGGGAGGGAGGGAGGAAGGGAGGGAGGAAGGGAGGGAGGGAGAGAGGGAGGGAGGGGTGGAGGAAGGGAGGGAGGGAGCGAATGAGAGAGAGAGGGGGGAAGAGGGCCAGGGAGAGAGTGAGAGAGATCATTATTATTGATATTATCATTTTTGTCATTATCATTATTATCGTTACTATTGTTATGATTTTGTTATCATTATCATCATTATCATTATTGTTATCATTTTTTTATTATCATCGTTATCATTATAATCATTCTTATCATTGTTATTGTTTTTATTATTATCATTGTCATCCTTATCATCGTCATTATCATAATTTCTAATATTGTTATCGTCATTATTGTTATCAATATTTTTTATTATCATCATCGTTATCATTATAATCATTCTTATCAATGTTATTGTTTTTTATTATCATCATTATAACCATTGTCATCATCATCAGCATTATTATTACTCTTGTCATTATATTCGTCATGATATTATTACCATCATTGTTGTTTGCTTTATGATTTTTCTCTTCCTGATTATTATGATTATCATCGGTATCCTTATTATCACTATATGTGTTATTATGAGTATCATTATAGAAATATCACTATTGTTTTCATTATTGTGGTTATTATCATCAGAATCATTTACTTTATAATTATCATTATTGCTGTCAATGTTATTATCATCTATGTTATCATTATCATTATCAGAATTATTACAATCCCTTTTAGTACTGTCAGCATTGAAATATCATCAACAGTAATGATAACAACAAAAATGAAAAAACAACAACAACATGATATTGCTACTGACGAAAGCAATAATATTAATAAAGAACAATAGCAATGACAACCATATGAATATATTAATGTTCCACCTTCCTTTTTCTTTCATGTGGAGTAAGAACATGCCTATGTACTTTTTAGCCTTAGCCTGAATAGTATGGGGGTATATTTTACACGCCTTGTACCATTAATCACACACTCTTCTTCATAAATCAAGAGAACTTATCATGGTGCATTATAGGGATCATAAATAGCGTTTAATTAGTTGCAAAATCAATGGAAGTTTCTCATTAATTTTGCACTACTTATATAAAACGTATTCTGAAGTGATCATATATTGTTTATATGTTAGCAAATGTGAGAATATTATTTCAAAATGATTTAACGCGTAAAATGTAAGAGCCGCACGTGGATTTAGCTTTGATGAGAATCATAATAATGATAACGAGGTTGATAATGATGATCATAACATGATAAGAACGATTGCAATGAGTGCGACAGCATCAATTATCATAATGATGAGGATGATAATTTTGACATAAATAGCCAATGCCGATTTTCCCAGATAACACCATGTAAACATTATTCATAAAGAACGTCATTACTTAAATCTAGATAATGAAATTGGCTGTAAGATTACCAGTTAATAGACATATCTCTTATTTTACTTTACATCTATTCAAATGACTTTCATTTAATACCTATTAGTCACTAAAACATGGCTGTGGCATTAGCAACGAACATCAAATGTCAAAAATTTATTCAATTCCCAACGTAGATCATTGTACCTACCGTCATAATTAACTCACTGAGCTGCTTCCTTCTGTGCAACTCTCAATCACTGCTATTCCATGATCCATCCCATAGAAAGAGTTATTCCTAAGACTTAACAAACGATTTCCTTCAGGGTACAGAAGCGCAGATCGATGAAGCGAGGGAA
Organism: Penaeus japonicus; assembly: GCA_017312705.2. Classification (NCBI taxonomy): domain Eukaryota; kingdom Metazoa; phylum Arthropoda; class Malacostraca; order Decapoda; family Penaeidae; genus Penaeus; species Penaeus japonicus. The sequence goes on from BOPN01007086.1 coordinate 12,024, forward strand.
GGCAGACATTTTGATAAATTGACAGTTCGGTTAGTTTATCTATCGTCTCCTGGCGGCAATAGAGTTGGCTCTGAAGCAACGTCGTGGCAAAATGATTCTTAGCATTTTGCCTGGTACATCTCAAGCTTCGTAATGGCGAGAATACTATTAGTTATCAAGTATAAGTCATAATGTTAATCACGGTAGAAGAGTGTCACTATTATCCTTCTCTGTGATATGATTTTAATAAGGCTAATGATAATGATATTCATGTTCGTAAATCACCCATGATATCATGAACCAAGTAAATCGCAACAATGTAAAGAACATTCTAATGATATAAACATTATTGACAGACACGGATAGTTAAGGTCTAATTACATGATATAATACATTTATCGTCCATGGCATGCAATATGAATGTGTACAAAACGCAAGCAACCGATCACCATCACTAATGCACAGCTTTTCTGTCGTGGGCCAGCGAGACAAAGAAAC
>BOPN01007086.1:20000-22500 GCA_017312705.2 Penaeus japonicus
ATATATATATATATATATATATATATATATATATATATAGACATAACCCCAAAAAGATTATGCAACGAGCCCTTCTCCCTGTTCGCGTCTCTCACCTCCCCTCTTTCCCTGATTACTTACGGCGTACTTTATTTCACGCTCCCCTTTGTTATTTTTGCTAATATTATATCTATATCACTCTAATCCTCTGTCTTCCTCTTTTCCACTTTCTCGAATTGTCTCTCCTCATCTCTCTTTCTCTCTCTCTCTCTCTCTCTCTCTCTCTCTTTCTTCTTCTCTTTCTTCTTCTCTTTATGTACGTCTGTTTGTTTGGTTTGTTTATATTCAGGCGGAATATATACGAAAAAGAAATATGCTGACGCACTAATTTAATGTGCAAAATCAAATTATGTGGACGCGATTCATACATAAGTTCCTACTAAAAACATTACATAGACAATTGCTAAGTACCACAAATTACATTAAACATTTTATATAGAAGTCAATATATTCACTTATGAACAGACACTCGCTTCCACATTTCCCCATCATGTAATAAAGTTTACATCAAATATTTTCAGACTGCAACCAGTGAAAGTAGAAACAAACAAACAAAAACAAGAAAAAAAGCTTGACATAAATTCCATAGAAGATGACATTGCTCATCGATTCATCAAGAATTGTCAACCTACAATGGCATACTCTCTGATAATCCTTACCAGTACCTCTATAGTCACCGGTACTTATCCATTACTCTGGAAACATGGCATCATAACACCTCTCATGTCCAGAAATAATGAAGAAATGGATAAATATCGGACCATTACTCTGATCCCAGTGATATCTATACTTTTTGAGAAAAGAGTTGCTAACCAATAAACAGAGTAAATGACCTTCCATCTTGCATGCAACACGGATTTATCGAACTACGCCTTTGTGGTGTCAGCCATGAAATCCGTCTCAAAAAAATAAAAGAAAAATAAATGAATAAATAAATAAGTAAATAATAATAAAAAAAAAACAAAATAATGTAATGATTAACTATTTGTCCAGAAGTTACTCGTCCGCGATAACTCGTTCAGAATTGATATAAATAATTATCAAAGCACCAAGTCTCGTTCGGCGATCCAGAAGGCTCCATATTAGTCCTATTATTATTCATAATATTCATCAATGAACGGTCCTTTTATTCAGTGGATCAAATTTAAAAATAATTCAAATGAATTAAGAGGAGAAATTCAACAGACTCTTACAGAGATACTTCGACATAAATGGCCTCAGAAAATTAAATATATAGGCAGCCAACAGAACATTCCTAAAATCTACCCAGATAAAGTTGTAAAATTCGTAGACTGTAACATGAAACCAAATACATGATACATGACCCTAAAATCATACGCTGACATCCTTAAGAGAAAAATAATAGGCATTTTAATATATACAAACCATGCAAATCAAATCCCAACTGAAGCAAGAAGATACAAACACTAGCTCCTAACATTACTAAGTACTTTCCAAACATTTGGGGTTCAACTACAAAACGCATAGAAAAACACACACACACATACACACAAAACGTTGCCGCAAGAGTAGCGTTTGGCAATGTAAACTGATTGGATCACATAACACCTCACATATGCAAATTAAAATGGTTAAAATCCATCAAAAAATCCAGTTTTGACACAAATAGACCAATCCACAAATTCATACAATCATTGACTTTTATCCGAACAAACAACAAGCAGCGTAACGGGTGTCAAAACAAGATGAAATAACTCTGTATGACAAAATATCCAATGCGAAAACAAGAGGAAGAAATATGAAAATCCGTGGGACAATGATTAGGAATCATCTACCACAAAATATTGAAAATATATCCAACCTAAACACATGAAAGCGCGATTATCTGTGACATCAGCCATTTTAATATCAAGCCAAACAACGGTATTTTCGTCACTAATGATACTGTGTAATTCATGTGTAATAGTATGATGTAAATACTAAATATGTAAAGAGAATAACAATTGGAATTGGAATTTAAACTTTCTCTCTCTCTCTCTCTCTCTCTCTCTCTCTTTATAAATATATATATATTTATATATATATATTATATATATATCTTTTTCTCTGTCCTTCCCCCAACTCAACAATCTCCCTCTCCTTCCTATATATCTCCCCCTCTTTCTCATTCTCGATTACTCACTCCTTTCCACCGCCCTTTTCACTTTCACTCCCCTCCCCTTCCCCTCTTTTCCCCTTCCGCCGCGTATGAGTAGAGGGCAGATTAAACCGAGGCCAGATTAGTTATTCACAGGAGGTGGCAGTTCGCAGTGTTTTTTTTTTTTTTTTTTTTTTTTTTTTTTTTTTTTTTTTGTCTTGTTCACATCAGAGATGGTATTTGGTATGTTTCGTTTACTATCTTTACTATCGTTACTTCTACTATTATAATTATTACTTTATTGTTGTTGGTGCTGTTTTATATTTAATTATTATCATTATCATTGTTGCTCTTATTGTTATT
>BOPN01007087.1:7500-15000 GCA_017312705.2 Penaeus japonicus
GTTGTAAAGCTAGTAGACTTTGGTTACAGTGCCATAACCAAGATGTGGAGATGTCACGTTAGCTGATCATCTACAAAGCAGAGTGTATTGAGTGATTATTGGGAATTATCTGCCGCATTTACAAACCAGAAGTCCAACGAAAGCTATGAAAGAAATGACACTTTGTTTTGCAGACTAGACACCAAAGGTGAAACACCTATGCATGTTTAGATGCATTGTGTATGCTCATGTACCAAAAGACAAGCAACAGATATTAGACATCAGAACTGTATCATTCTAGGTTAGAACACTGAAACAAAAGCCTAACAACTATACAACCCTGAGAGAAAATAATTTTTTAAATTTGAGACATCGTATATCTCGAGCTGAACAAAGGCCAAGTACAAAAGAGGAGATTAAAGGTGTACAAAGCCTTCCGGGAAAAGACAGTCACAAAAAAACGAAACAACCAGAACTATGAAGGTCTGAATAGAGAGAATGCCATCTGACTACAACAGCTAGTAGGTGATTATTGCAAACTCTGAACCGGGAGAGCCAGAGAGCTGGAAGCGATGAGGTAATGAAATTGCTGTATGGAAATGTCTGAGACTGTCAAAGAACCAGAAAGCAGTAGGCAGCAGGTGAGTGTTCAAGCTTAGGCCTGCTGGCCAAGGATGTAGTCATAAATTTGTGTTTGACTATGACAAATCATTCTGTCTAGTAGCCAGATTCTAACTGGTGTGAGTAGTAACCTAAAAAGCACAATCCGGGTTACAGCTACAGCACATGGTAACTACCGCTTTCTTACAAGAAGAGATCTACATGAAGCATCTAAACAAGTTTCCAGTTAAAAGCAAAGAACATTTATAGAGTAACTTGAGATCTTCAAGATTCTGGGATACTTTGCTCTATGAAAGGTAAAGGGAACAGGGCTGGGAAGTGTTTATAATCCAAATGCCATTCTGCTAGATGTCCTGTCACAGATTGGATGAAAACTTGACACAGAATTGGGAGACCACCTCTGACTTGCAAATACACACTTCTCCCCAAGGATTTGACTTTTCCCAACTTCCCTGATAGTCAAGTACAATTTCTTGTTTGGGCACTGTAATTCGCAACTGAATGGTTCACTGCACATAGTAGTTCATTCACTCCAAAAGCATCACTAAAATGCCTGAGCAATGGAAAGTCCAGATGGCACAGGACCTTCCTCGATCTTGATCCTTTTGTTTAATTTATTAATTCTTCCTGCAGGAAATAGTTGAGGCTCTCCAGCAGAGAGAAGTTTCACAATATTTTGAGAATTGTTTAGCATAAAAAAACATGATGGTACCATGACTATTATAAAAAGTATCTTTTATAAGATATCAAAGCTGATGTGAATATGATGAAAGTAAAATTAGAAAATAAAATGAAAAAAATAATGGAAATAAATATGTCATTTCAAACTCTAAATACTCCCCAACCTTACATACATACCCTCCCCAATTAAACCATATATATAACAAGGGATAAGAAAAGGACCAAGCTCTATCAAGGTTGAATATATTTGGCAGTAGATGCTTCACTTAAAGGCAACTGCGAATGATTTATTTTTATTACAAACCCCTGTCACACATCTACTCTTGTCTACATCTCAAGACCAGGCTGTTGGAAGCATTTTAACACATTTGAACCATGAGGTGATTCATTCCTAAACATGGTCTCTCTCATGCTATATGTCAAGGGTTATGATAGAGATTTACTTCTTTCTCTTTTTTTCTAAGTAAATACCACATGGCAATACACTATGAATGCAATATTCCACATATAATCCAAACAGAATTATAACCTTTTTTTATACCTGATGAACAATGATCTTTTCAGCTTTTTCTGAAGTATATATATTTTTTTAATTTCATAAATTGTTGTCATTCCATTGGTAAGTATCATAACAAAACTTTGTTCTATTTTACAGTAAAACATTATGCATCTGATGTACACACTGATTTTAACATCAAATTGTCTCATCACATTCTACTTTCACCATATGATATACACTACAGTATATTTAGTATGGTGACTTCTTGTATATCTTATGTTGACCACAAATTACACTATAATGTATTATACTTTCAAACATAATTGGGCAACTTTAAGAAAATGTACAAATAAGTCAAATAACAGTTTTCCTTTACTCTGACATATTTTTTAAATGCCACTATAATACTTTTCAAAAAATTCTCCAGTTTGCCTTCTATTCGAGAAAAAAAGAGGAAATTCTTTATCCACAATAACACATACATAGTACAGCAAATTTATCGAACATTCAGTAAGTAAACATCAGACACAGGTAATTTCTGAACAAATCAAACTGCAACTGAAATATCCAGTTTGTGTCATCCCCATGGTTTCTCCCATTTAAATTTCATACACTACTGAAGATAAACCCAAGACATATCTGTGCCAAATAAAGATTCATAGCCTCTCAACCACCATGGCCAAATTTTAACACATTTCACATTAGGAACTATTTAAACCAATACATTTAAAGGTACAACATTTTAAGTACATATTTTAGATATATTGGTTCCTGGTAAGTACATTTTAAAAGGAGAAGGAGATGTAGTTGGAAATATATTTGATTGATATGGACTGAAAGACAAATGTGCAAGGATGACAGACAGACATAATTGTAATCTAATTTACTTGTATATACTTTACCAATATTCATAATTGCTGTAAAGTAGCTTTTAAAATACCAAGCAAAGAGCATTTTATTTTACTTTTATTCCCATACATCTGTAACATTTAATAATAAAATTTGTATAACACACTATAACAAAATCACAGTAATATTACAGTAAAACCCTCATTAAGATTAATCATCTTTTATTCTCTTTACTTTTATGGAGGTTTTACCCTTAATAATTAAGAAAATAATAATAATAATGAAAACAAAATACAATGCTATTAATTCACAGATATTCATAACCACCAACTTATTCTTACCTTTTCCTCCTTCACCAAAACAAAAAAGTTTGACTCCTAAATATGCAACAGAGATCAAACACAGCCCCAAAATATGGTCAATAATCTGCAAAGTAAAATGGGAAAGACAGTGACTTCCTGCATCTTCTAGGCAAAATATCCTGGAGCCTCAAACCTCCTCTACCGCCAAAGAACTAAAATGAGCCTCGTCTTGGCAGTCTCTACATGCAGTCATTCCAATGCATTAATCCAAGGTCTCTTTTTCAGCTTCATGTTCACAGAATGAGTGAGTGAGTGAGTAAGTCTGAGAGTGAGAGAGTGAGAGGCAGAGTGATATATGTGTGTATATATGTGTATATATGTGTGTGTGTGTGTGTGTGTGTGTGTGTGTGTGTGTGTGTGTGTGTGTGTGTGTGTGTGTGTGTGTGTGTGTGTGTGTGTGTGTGTGTGTGTGTGTTTTCAGACTTGTTGGATCACTATTTTTGATTATAAAAGAAATGATAGGGACTTCAATTTATCAAAAGCCCAACTTCATATATCCAAAGATAAAATAAATTCAGGCTTACATACCTCACAGTATTTCCTAGCTTGCTTTAGGAGTAGCCAAGATGGAGGGCAAATAATAAAGCAAATAAAATAAACTTGCAATTATTAAATCAAACAAATAACTCACTTCTTCAGAACATACAAAACATATGTAATGGTCTGGAGAAGTATCAAAACCTTTTACCAACATATCTGAAATAGTGAAAATGCATTCAAGTTGGGAGCATGAGTTTCTTTTACTTCTATACAGATTGGTGATATGTTGTCAAAATCAAGTCCAGTGGTGGTATAAAACACACCAAAGGAAAACAGGAGAGCTATTTTGTATCTTTGCATATGTGAACTACTGTCTCTTTTCTGTAGAGGTATCATGGTTTATTGAGAGATGCATAAACGTTAACCTTTTTAAGTATCTCTTAAATGTAAAAATATTTTGCTGACATAAAATATCATACTGAAGTACATACATAAAGTTTTAGAATCAAAGTCAAAACCTTTGCAATAAGAAAACAAGAATATTATTAACTGATATATTTTCTCCTGCCACTATCAACACCATCAACAGAATGATGCACTACAAGTTCCCGTGAATTACATATGATGCATTATCACTGGACTTAAAACATCAATTACATATTACACTATCTATCAATTCAGCCACTTTAATAAACATTTCTTTTTCTTGCTGGAAAAGTAAAAGTAAATGCAGAATCAAAGTAAAGTACAACTTCATTAAATGAAAACAGTTCCGGAACTACTGTTTCATTCTATAAACTGAAATCATGCACTTAAGTAATACATGTTCTTTTCTCACATTTTACACTGCAAAGATTTTTTCCTGTGTATGTACAAATTCTTCTGGGATTCATTACCATCATCTTCATCAAGCCTATCAAATTTGAACCACCAATGAACATGAGAGCAACGGCACAGCTCTTCTTCATTTGAACTGACTGCATCAACAGAGAAGAAAACTTTTTAAAATGCTTGTTAACCCATTCGCGCCAGTTGACTTGCTATCACGTTTAGTGGTTTTTGGGTCAGACGCCAGCGACGAGATATTTGGTCAAGGCCGGCATTCGGGTGTAGGGCGTACAACGCTCACTCGCAGCTAGTGCGGCCGAGAATCCCGAGGCGTTAGGCTTATGCATTCAAAAACCCCAGCATTCCGACCATTTAGAGCCGGAATATCCCCGGCGTGAATGGGTTAATGGTGCTAACCTTGCCATAATTATGCTGCTTGGAGTGTGTCCCAAAACTCTGTGTAACTGGCAATTTTCAGACCTATAAGTGAAACTGATGTTCACACTTCCATACTATTAAGAAGAACCAGATACTCCGAGGTAATACAAGTTAAAATGAGCAATATATTTCCTGTTGAATATTGTCAAACGTTTTGTTGTTGTTGTCAGTGAAACTTTGGGCTATACACTGATATAGAGGAGAAAAAGCATACATCACATTCCTATTGCCTTGTTTATAAATTACACAAAAGTGTAGCTTGTTATCTTTAGTAACGGAAAAAAAATTATTATAACTTGTATAATCTATTTCATTTTTGATCGCACATCAACATTCATATTCTCTGTTTTAAGCACATATTTAAACTATCAAATTCTGGATTGTAGAAATATACCTACAAACTGATATATTATCAACACTTCTACACACATACAAAAACAATATAGAGACATTCATACAACTGCTTAACATCTGCCTCTGCTTCTTGCTTAGCTATTCAGATAAAACTTGTCTCTTATGACAAAACCCATTGGTTTTCCACTCTACTAAGCATGAACATCATGATTTTATCACTCTAATGTTATGCACTATAATGTTATAAAACTGACAATTCCTTCCAATTACTAGCTGTGGCAAAACTACAAATTTACCCTGTATCAGTGATATTCCTCTTGCATCTGCATGAAAACAATAATGCTTGTAATCTTTGGATATTAACAGCAATCCCTGAATTTTTACATGTAAACTCTTGATATGCTAAGTGAGCTGAATTTCCCTGGACTTCAGACTCACGGCTACTTCGACAAAAACTCCAGCACTATGTGTCTTTCAGGCTTAGGATATTACCTCCCTTGATTTAGCCAATAACCCAGTTGGCCTATTGCAGAGAAGACTTTAAATCTATGAATACTTGCAATATGGTTACTGCAAGAAAGTGGTGCACTGGGAAAATTATGATAATGACCTTTAATGGAAAGCAGTCCAGTAAGGCATTGATCTTCCAATGACACTGATGTACACCAAACAAGAACCTGCAGAACACTTGAACTGTCATATGTGTGCTATACATTCTCAAAAGCTCTTCCAGACTTGCAGTTACCTGGTATCTGATTTTCTATTCTGTACCATTACTTCTATTTTGATATTTGTACTAACCTAACACATACCAAGATCATTTAAACAGGTAGAAAAGTGGTTAAGACACATTCAAATACTGAATGCACTAGCAAGTCTGGTATACCAAGCAACCAGGCAAATAAGAGAGTTCAGAAGACAGCAGTCCCACACTACAAACAGGTTATAGTTTTCTCATCATAGTAGATATCAGAACTGTCACTTACAATACATACAAGGCTCAAGCTGCACATTACATAAAATAAAAATAAAAAAAGTTCAATCTTCAAAGTATCAGAATAATGTACGAGACAAACAAATTTTGACACATTACTTGCTATGCTTAAAACATACAAGTTGTATCACATTATAAAATATCTATCAAGTTGAAAAAATCCAGTACCTATTAACTTCAAGCAATCAGCTCAAATGCAGTAAGAAGACGTGAGCTACATTCTTTACTAGTATATTGTGCTTTAAATAAAGCATAAATGCATGTGCAAAAACTTCACTACATGATTTCAGGGTCATTTTAAAGAAATAATCCTGATATACAAAGATGCTATGAAGAGGCACTATAAGACATCATGGATCTTTCACCATGGCTAAAACTTACAAATTGCTTTCTTTTCTATGATCATATATCAAAATCTCTCTCATGGGTCTCTGTTTCTCCTTCCTGCAATCACCAAACTACATCTATGTTGATCCTCTTCAGTGACCTTGTAATTTTTTTTATTCTTTTTTCAGTTCAACAGCAATCTATTCCAATTACAATTTCACAATTTTATTCTGAAAAGAATCCACTTTAATCTGTCGGCAACAGAGCCCTTCACCAATTTCTATAGAAGTCTGTGTGGTCTACAATATGCCCAGCATTATTTTTCTGTGAGGGAAAGCTCTAGGATGCGCTTTAGTGTTTCCTCCTCTTGTTTTTTACGAGCCTCCTCCTCCTCCTGTTGCTGCTGGGATAGTGAAAGGGCCATGGCCATTTCTGAGTCCACAATGCTGCCTCCAGGAGTCACGGCAAGGCCCCCTGGAACGGCAACCTCTGCATTTTCGACGTTGCTTATCTCCTCCTGAGATCTACTGATGCCTACGTTTGTCACACCTATACTCAAGGCTAGGGATTCCTCAATGGCTCTGCAAACAGATGAACATTTTTACCATTTATATACCTAAATACATCTAAATATATATCTTCTCTATTTAATTGTTACTTTTTTTTATCTTTTTCCTTTTCTTTTTCTTCTTCTTCTGTTTCACATGTGTCTTATTTGCGTGTGTTTATTCTCATGGTAATCTATTTTCATTTTCATACATATGTGTGGAGTAGCTGCAATAACCTTGATGCTGCACTGTGCTGTATGTATTTGATATATGACAATGAAAGAGTAATTTTCTAACTTTGTAAAATTGTGCTCTCGCAATACCAAAAAACAAAATTTCCCTTGATGAACCTTGGCTTGTTTGGTAGACAAGGGGAACAGACAAGCTGGAAGTTTTGTAGTTTTTAAGGGTTAAGCAATTCTCCAGACCTGACATCTCATACCAACCATTTACTCTTTCCTGAGTGATATCTAAATTGACTTTCACTCTTTATGTGATCATTAGCACACCTCTTTTATCTACCTTGATCTTTACTCTTTC
>BOPN01007087.1:25000-27500 GCA_017312705.2 Penaeus japonicus
AAATAAAGCACTAAATTCAGGATTTAAATATAATAAATGTAATTTGAGATATAAAAGAAATGGCCTAAAATTAAATATCTAAATCATGATATTTAGGAGAAAATATATGTAGAGAAATTCAAAAGAAAAATCATATCATTCGAGATTAACAATGTCATCCATGCATCACTATAGGTACAGTCTGTTTTTCTTCTCCTTTTCTTTCACTTCTGTGACCTAAGATCTTATTTTGAATTTTTATGAAGACTGGAATATCAGAGATAGAAGTTTAAAAACAAAATGGAATAACTGTAATTCTTATCTGCATCTTATATTTGAGAAAGCCTGCCAGTCACAGCTTGGGACTTTGTGAATTGCAAAGAAAGTTCTAAATGAATAAAGAATGAGTCCATGGCATATAAACCCAAGAAGCTATGATGGATAATTTTCTAAGTAGATTTAGAACATACTCCTCATAGTTAGTCAAAAATTGTGGCCTGTATGATAAGTCAAAATAAAATTGAAATAATTTGAGATAACCTATACACTTCTTTCAAAACTGCAACAGGCCCACAAAAAAATAAAAGCCCTGTACTATTTATTCATACATATCATGCACAAATAAGATCATATTTGATCATGAACAATATCATTCAAAATCCTAAATGATAAAATAATTTTTTTCCTAGATAATTCTAAGGAATTGATTTTCTAAAGAGCTAGACAAAACGAAACCTTTTTTTCTGTCCCATTTGTAGTTTGTGTTAAAAAAATTATAAGTTATTACCTGAATACTTCCCAAAAGTTGTTCATATTGAAAGATAAAGATATTCATCTTGTTCTAAAGCCAATATTATTTTCTGTAAAAACTGTAAAACTTACAAAGAACTTTGGTTATTCTATGCTATTCACATATAGCATCAACATATTCACATACATCTGCCAGTTAATGGATTATGTAATTAGAAATAACTGACTGAGACTATATACATTATCATGAATAAACCCTTCACACATCTTCCTTGTAAACTCAACTGACCAAATATGTAATTCCCATCATAGTGCTTGTTTATAATAAACCCCTTAAGATCACTGTTCTTAAAACTAACATTATTCTTATGGTCATCTACTATGAAAACTATGAAAAGTGGTATCGTCTATATTCCTTTCATTCTAAAATACCCAACCCATTCAATAGCACGTCCTGGGAATAATTCACTCCAGCCACATAACGTCCTATCGTGTCATGATTTCTCTCTCTAAATACACGTCTTATATAGTTATGTATGTATATATTCACTGCACTTGCATTAGTTTAGATACATTGTGCTTGACTTGATAAAAATTGTAAAAAAATACAAAAAATGCCTCTCAGCATCCCATGAAATCGGGTGGGTGAAAAGTGCTCAAGAGGCGCAGCTCGGCATCACGCCGGGAGAGATCTCGCACATGGAGGCTGTGTGAACTTGTTCTCTTTACAGCAGGAGCAGCATTAGGCAAAAATTTGCCCCATAGCAAATGGTTAAGACAGTATCAAAATGTCACGGATAACTATACTATATAACACTATAAATTCTCTCAATCTCAGAACAGAATAGTTAACCCCAACAGGACATGCAACCTATATCTAGGCACACTCAATGAAGACTTAGGGCAGCCAATAACAATATTCCCCCGAGGATTTTATAAAATTATAAAAAAAAATATTGTTGCATGATGTGTATTCCAAAAATTAAAGTCACTGTTTTGTGTGAACTAAATTAGAGTAGACATATGATTATTTAGTCCATCCATTGATACACCATTTTTGTATCAGATTATAGGTTGCCATCTGAAGTGTATGTATGTTATTGTTTGTAGAAACATTACACCATACATTATGATTCTGAGGTCTAAACATTTGCCCTTTTCTGTGGCAATCATAATGGCAATTACCTTGGAGAGTAATAATTCAAATAATTCCAGGGAATAGATATTTCAAGAACCAGAATCTAGTTACCTTTATATGGGTCATTTCTGTCCGCATCTTCAGAGTTTAACCCATTCACAACGTATTTTCGCCTACTCCCGCTTATGGCAGGAAGATAACAAGCGCACGACGCTTCGTGCCGGGGTGTTTTCTCACTGTGCGGGAATGTGCTGATCCTCTCAGAGCATTTTTCATCTACCCTATTCTTATGGTTTCAATGAATGCATCTACAATGTGAAGGCATGTAAAAATATGGCCATGTTCAGTTATTTTAGTCGAAAAACATGTTACAGTAATGCCTTTTTAGTTTTATTTTATTGAACTTTGCCTATATTCTTCACTTCTATGTGAAAATACCAAAGGAAAGTGGAAGCAATCTCTTAATTGGGCATCAAAAAACATGTTTTATGCTTTTCTTTCTTTTTTTACCAAAACAAAAAGAACAATATGAATAATCATACACACACATACGAGTATGTACATGCACCTTATGACGTGACATGACGTGATATCATGGGTAATCAACAAATTAGAAGTAGTATTGCATTAGTA
>BOPN01007087.1:32500-35000 GCA_017312705.2 Penaeus japonicus
CTTCCTCTTCCCTATCACTTAATTTTTTGCCATTGGGATAATTATTTTGTCTTCTATAATATTATATTATAAGGAGCTGATATGGAATTTCAGTCTATAACTTTGATAAAGCTTGTCAGATGGCAAATATAAGGCTCGCAATATGGCATAATACTTTAAAAATAGCTAACATAAAAATACAATGATAAAATTAAAGAAATGAAAGTGCCACACAGCTGGCACTTGTGCCCATCTGAGAGCCAAATTAGGTTTCCTTAACCACTCTGTCAACAAATCATAACAGGAAATGAGATATTCATCCCCAATCCACTCACCAATCTAAATGAAGTGCAACAAATTTTACGACTAAATACATAAAAAAAAATCTTGAAGAGGAATAACATTTTCATTCCCCAATCACCCACAAATCTAATTGTAAACAAAGGTCTCTTTTCCCCAACACATCCACCATTCTAAAAATGGAATGAGGTCTACTACCTTTAGCCCTCCCATCAATCTTCAAAGGAATAACAACCTAATTCTGAAAAGAACTGAGTTCAACTTCCTCAAATCCATCCAATTTCCACTGCCCAATCTATCTATTCATCTCCACTGACTAATCCATCCACCAATTCCATTACTTGATCTGCCCACCAATCTCTACTGCCCAATCCACCCACCAATCTTAACTGGGAAGCCACTGGGGAGTTGCATCTGGATGAAGTGCTTCAGCTTAGCAAAGTGAGTTGACGTGATAGCCATGAGGTCTACTATGGGCATGACCTGCTCCTGGAGCCTCAACGGGTATTCCTCGGCAAGCCATAAGTGAGCCTGGATTGGAGAGAGGGGCGGAATGGCAAGATTAGGTTTCCCATTTACTGGCATTTTTGCTGTATTACAGGACTGGGAAGACTTATCACTGAAGATTCATCATCCCACATTCAAAGAATAAATGCATAAAAAAAAATAAGAAATAATGAAAAAAGATTAATATCAGTCTAAGAAAATATATAACTGAGTTCCATACAATCTATAATTAATCACACATCTTTTATCATACAGTGGCACAAACTTACTCATTATCATTAAGAACACAAAAGTCTGTTACTCAACAGTGCAAAATTACTCATCAAACCTACAGTGAATGACGCAAAGTTATATTTACTGACCTTGAAGTTTTGTACCTTCTTGACAACCTCTTTGGGACGCCCAATATCCCTGCCTTGAAGGTCAACATTTGGATTGAAGTATTCCTCTGCAGTGATATTGGTTGGGTTGTTAAAGTTGTAGGTTTCACTCTGGAATTTAAGGTAAAACAAATGGAATTTATATTATCAAAGAATGAGGTATTGAATAAATTACTTTAATATAATAAAGAATGAAATATTTGTATAGAAAGAAGACATGACAGAGAAATGCATTTCATGTCTTTTCTTGTTTGAAGAAATTCTAAGGATTAATTTCAGTATATCTTTTGGGCAATTTAAAACTAAAACAAATTCTGCACTGAATATCTAACTTTAGCCCATATACATCATATTTTCAACCCTATAAAACATAGGAAAATGAATAAGGGCTTGGCAGCTCACCCCTTCAGAAGACGAAGGTGAGTTTTGTTTCTCTTCCACCTCAGCAATGTTGAGGAACGACTGCAGAGGACTCCGAGGTAGCGACTTCTCTTTCTCCGCATCTGTCAGGTGTTCTGTCCGGGTTTTGGTGACAAGTTCTACATTCGTCGCAGAAAAAACCTGCACAATGAATACTTGTTTCAGAGAGCAACAAGAACAGACAAATGATGGTAAAGTATACACTAAACAAAATTGAAGAGAAAGTAGCGCCTATTCTCACCTTACAATCGTGGCCATTAACATTCTCTGTCCTGTCACTCCTCCATCCCCATATCCCAGCTTTATCTCTGCAATATTGCAAATATGTGTATATATCCTAGACCCATAACTTAATGGGATTAAAATGTCTGATAATCCATGGTTAGTGAAACTGCATATAATATGTAAACCAACCTGCTTGAATGTAGTAATGAATATTTGCATGCAAGCTTCATGGCAATTTTTACTAAAACTGCATGCTATGTTTATACTAGTCTACTCTAATATCATCATGTGTACAGGCATGTCTGATGTCATAAATCTGATTGATAATCTGAGAAGTCTACATTTTCAGTCACATTTACATAACTGTACATCACTAAACCAGTATTTCTTAATTGTCAGATTACAAGTAAATAGACATTTAATCTATACATACCTTTCAAAACTTATTTTATCAGTGTCAATATATGTGGTAGCAATGGGAGTGGTCAGCCTATGGGAGACCATTGCTGGGTGAGGTCGCATAGTAGCTAAAGCTTGCTCCGTTGTAAGGGTTCGCATATTCTCAATATAAACCTGCAATTTGGATGACAAAGGTAGGTAAAACCACATATTATTTTTTTCTTTCACTTTCTCTTTATCAACTACATGTAACTGAAATGTTTCTGCTTTGTAATTATAAAATATGGAAA
>BOPN01007087.1:42500-47500 GCA_017312705.2 Penaeus japonicus
GGGTTAATTACAATGGCAATAACATTATCAATAACAGTGAAAAATATTAAATAAATAATACTACCAATAATAATGATTATAAAAATGATAAATAAATAAAATTAATAAAACACAAAAACAGCAAACAATAACAATGATAATAATGACACTGATGATAATAAAAAAAATGAAAATGAAAATGATAATCCAAAAGTAAATTAATGAAAATGAAAACAAAAGCAAAAATAAAAAATAAAAGCCAAAAAATAATAATGATAACATTTTTTAAAAATAAAACTAAAAAAAAAAAAAAAAAAATACAGTAACAATGACAATACTAACAATAAAAAAAAATAACAAATAAATTAATTAATCAATTAAAAAAAAAAAAAAAATTATATATATATATATATATATATATATATATATATATATATATATATATATATATATATGTATATATATATTTTTTTTTCAATAAATCTGTTTTACATTATTATAAGTCTTATCTGCCATATATATATATATATATATATATATATATATATAAATAATGATAAGAATAATGATATAAATAATAATAAGAATAATGATAAAAATAATGATAAGAATAATGATAACAATGATGATAGGAATAATGATAAGAATAATGATAATAATAATAATAATAATAATAATAATAATAATAATAATGATAATAATGATAATAATAATAATAAATAATAATAAATAATAACAATAACAATAACAATATCAATAATAATAATAACAATAATAATTATAATAATAATGATCATCCTCATTATTATCAATAAAAATAATAATGATGACAATAACAATAAAAACTACAAAAACAAAAATAACATCAATAAAAAATAATAATATTAGCAACAAAAGCAAAAACAATAACAAAAACAATAATAACAATAAAAACAATAATAATAATCAAAACAAAAACAATAATAAAAAATAAAACAATTAAAAAAAATGATAATAATAATAAAACAAAACAATAACAATAAAAACAACAACAATATCAATAGCAATAACAAAAATAATAACAACAATAATCATGATAATAATGACAATGATAATAATAATAAAAATGACATTTTCACAATACAATAACAATAGTTAAAGAAATAAACACTTTTCTTGTAAAAAGTCAATGAATAGGACATACAGATGACGAGAACAACACTATAAATTGAATCCTTGTTGACTAAGTACTTGTGGAGTTAACTTGATATATACCCCCCCAAAAAAATAAAAATAAAATAAAATAAAATAAAATAAAATAATAATAATAATAATAACTCTAGTACAGAATACATATTCCCAACATCAAAGACGTTTTCCACATTTGCATAATCAAATTGTGCATTGAAGAAATTTTATCCACGGATGCATGAATCAAAGCATGAATTCAGAAATTACTAATCCAATTAAGAAATAAAATGTAAAACTACAGTCTTTTCATTCGTGTCTGTAGCAATGGCTTTCTCATTCTTAGGCTAACTCACATTCCCCTTATTTGTCAAGATAGATCTGTAGATTCATCTATCTACTTAATA
The DNA here is from genome assembly GCA_017312705.2 of Penaeus japonicus. Taxonomy (NCBI): domain Eukaryota; kingdom Metazoa; phylum Arthropoda; class Malacostraca; order Decapoda; family Penaeidae; genus Penaeus; species Penaeus japonicus. The sequence continues at coordinate 44,054 of BOPN01007087.1, forward strand.
TACTTCAACCAATATTTGCATGCATTATCTTTGTATATACTTCTAATAATCTCATTTATGCCGAGTGGCTTCAAATGTCCCAGGTCACTTCACCTGTCGGCTTGTATCGGATCCAAACGTTCTCTTCTCTCACAATATTTCCCAGAGGAGCTTTAAAAGAAAAAAAAACTCACTGAATCAATTTAGCATCTATTAAGTTATGCCTTTATCCCTTTCCAGTCAGATTGTTTGTAAAATGTATTTAATATCATAATTAGAAGCCTTACTTTTATTCACTATCATCAAAACAAATCTAAAATAATGTTACAGTTTGGAGAAACATGTATCTCAAGCATTATTCATTACAGTGATCATAACCAACTTATGTTTACTCTGAAGACGGACTTTTCGGGTGATTCATAATCATATAAGGAACCACATTAAATCCTATCTTGCAAGATATGTGATGGATGTTTGCTGGCTTTTTCCGGAGCACCTGTGGTGCATACACATCAGTGATTGCTTAATAACATACATCACTAACGTTGTTTATCTTAGAGATCAAAGACAAATATTCATAAGACATCTGCACGATCTCATGCCAATCAGTGTGCCTGTCACTGTCTGTGCCTCAGTGATGGACAACAAACGTACACCACACATATTCTGCCAAAGAAAATATAGACCTAAATCATAACAAGATAAGGAATAAATCCAAGACCTCTGTTGCCAGAATATATGTGGTGGTGGGCTGCTGGCCTTTGCCAAACTGAAAAGAATGTCATACAGTGCCATCATGTTGGCCTTCCATCATAGATCACAAGTTTCAAGTGAATTTGAATAGAACACAGCCAATAGGACTGCATAAAAAATTATCCAAGTATGAAAACCACTGTGGGTGTCATCTCGCATTTACCAAGTTGAATAATTTTTTTTTATATACAATTTGCAACAAGTAGCTTTCGTAACAGGCAAAAAAATTTGATTTCATGCATTGTTTATTTTGTGCAATAGTATGTCTGAAACTATAATTCTATGGTATATTCAACTGGATTAAGGAGGAAAATCTGATTGAATGTACATCACACAATTATATATATCTCAAGTCTACTTTCAATTTCACAGATGTAAATTCTGCTGTAAGGCGTGTGTGTATATGAAGAAAAAGAAAAAAAAAATCTATATATATTTAAATATATATAAATATATATATATTTTTTTCTGAAACTTAAACAATACAATTTCAGAACCGCCATATATTGTGTCACTATATAAAACTATTTAAGAAGATATGTGATGTAATATTTCTTTAAAAATACTGCCCTAATCATAATAACAAAACAGACAGGTTGTAATGCTGCCTAAATTCTTTAAAATAAGAAAAATCTGCTGTCTATCTCCTGCAACTTTTGCATGCTGTTCTCATATCATATTATTCCCGAGCATATTTTCTTAAAAATCACAATCATTTTCTGACATTCATCTCACGTGTTACACTGACCCGTATCATTAAGTATTTCAGATTCCAAACAAATCACCACATACAGCCAGAGAGACTCCACAAGACCAACGTAGGCCGGAGATCAGGCAGCTATGGCCTTGACCTTTCTTTGACCTGACCTCGAGAACTTACCAGATTGTTTGATAAAAATATATTAACGTCTGTCCTCTGACGCTCCTTCCCGCAGCTCGCTTTCCCTTTACTCCTAGTATATCGGAAGATCTCTGCGGGTATATCTTCTCATGAAACAGGGAGGTAAATACACGATTTTCGAGTCAGGTGGCCATTAGGAAAAGGCTGTGAGGGTGTGAGGTGAGGGACGACCTGTCACGACCTGCCACGACCTCCGCCCCGTCGTCTGCTGTCACAACACTGACTCAACAGCACGCCTTCACGTTTTCTCTTGTAGGGGAAACTTGATAAATTTTCTATGTTTTGGCGGTATAATTTTTAAGGGGATACTTCTTTGTTTGCATACGAAGTGGTTTTGACGGTTTCTGTAGTGGAGTAAGTTGGTTGCTATCTGTATCCCTAAGGTTTAATCTTGGGAGAGACTTCTCTGGTTATCGTGTTTTTAACTGGTCCTTTTTCATTTCAATAGGAGACTTCTAATGCGCTGGTGTGTGAGTGAGTTATACACACACACACACACACACACACACACACACACACATACACACACACACACACACACACATATATATATATACACACACACACACACACACACATATATATATATATATATATATATATATATATATATATATATATATATATATATATGTATGTATGTATGTATGTATGTATAAGTATATATATATATATATATATATATATATATATATATAGAGAGAGAGAGAGAGAGAGAGAGAGAGAGAGAGAGAGAGAGAGAGAGAGAGAGAGAGAGATAGAGAGAGAGAGAGAGAGATAAATATATGTATTTTTTTCCTTTTTTCTTGCAATAAAATATTTAGAGGCTCAATAATGTAAAGATAAATCCTACATGATGATGACAATGATAATAACTTCTTGCAGTCTCCTTTATCCCCTAAACCATATCCCTACGCTTTTGTCCTTACACTACCCACTTTCTTCCTTTTCCCACTCCTCCTCCACCTCCATTACCTCAACCTTTCCTATCTCTTCCATCTCCTCTCCACCTTGCTTCCCTTCCTCCTAACCACCCTCGCCTAAACAACCATTTTCAAACCACTCCATCCTCTGACTGATAAACATCAGTTCCAGAAACACCCTACATAAGAGATCCCATTCTCACAACATCGTCGTCGTCAAGATAGGCTGATCCCCAACATAGGCCGCAAAAGCTACATTTCATGGCATTTTATAGACTGTCTTCTGCCAACACAGACTATCCACATAACTGCCACATCATCAGTCAGGAATATATATGGATCGTAGGCGACTAAATAATGATAATGGTATTTGGGGTAATGGACTCAACCCCCCCTACCCTGTGCTAACTCCTTTCCCCTTTGTGATCATGGAAGGAATTTTTTGATAAAAGCATGTCAAAGGGGAGATAGCAGTCCAGACTATTTCGGGAAAGCTTGAAAACTTAAAAAAATCCAGGGACGTCAAAAGAACTGCAGCAAAGTAGAAAACTGCAATATATTACTTGATAAGCTCGATTCTCCAGTGTAACAAAAAAACAGTAATGATACAGAAATAAAGAGTGTGCAACAAATTGCAATTTCACATATCATTGTCAGAGTTTATGCATCAACCATCACATTTGCATAGTATTAAAAAAATAAAAATATTGTATTGTATAAACTTCAAAACAAACTAGACACACAATTTTCTAGAGCAACACAGATCAGTATTCTAATATAAAGCTGATAATGTGCAAGAACTATATTTTTCGCCTCCTCCTCGTCTCCACTTTTCCCCCGTCCCCTCGTTTCGCATCTTCCTCTTCTCCCCTTTTCTCCCGTCCCCTCGTC
>BOPN01007087.1:62500-65061 GCA_017312705.2 Penaeus japonicus
TTGCACCTGGTGAGAGTGTTTTCATAACGAGTACTTTTGGAGTTAAGGGCGGACATTTTATAATTAAGTATCCGCGTCAAACGATAACTCTCCGTTTAAATGGACCTTTGTATTATCAGTTCTGGACACTTGTCAGCCCAGAGAGTAGTCAGCATGTATTAGGTTGGAAGTGGTTGTCGGATACGAAGTGCCATGCTTCTTTGCGAAATGTTTTGCTGGAATCTTGCAGTCATCCGAGTGTTCGTTAAAACAAGGGAACATACTTGACTTGGGGTCACTTAGATAAGCTGACAGTTTGTTCTCCTAGGAAATTGTCCGATAAAGGCCTTTCAGAAAACTATTGTGAGAAAAAGGGGGATGTTGCTACCTGTATCAACTCCGAAAATATGCCTATGGCGTGTCCTATACCTGAGTGCCGTCGCTATTCACAGGATTGTGCAATAGACCGTGAAGGAACCATCTACTCTGGTAATACATCCTACTCTAAATCATATAGGGCCTGCAAACACTAGTGCACAAATCCTACACGAGGTGAATCCCCGATTGGCCCTTATTGCTTAACAGAAAAGGGTCATGAGATGTGCAATGTCCCATTATGCTACAGAGTAAAAGGCATAACAATATACCAAAACTTGGCCGGTCCTCCATCAAGTTCACTCATTTTAAACAAACTGTATAAGGAAAAAAGTATTGTTTTTCATTTACGATAGACTAGTTTGGAATCTGTGTCATTTTGTATCAAGTTATATGACGAAGCTAACTATCCCTTTAAGATGTTAAGATTTACAAGCAAATCCCTTTATATTGATAAAGCACCAAAACCAATACTGACATTGAAGGAGGACACATTCTTTAATAGCTTTGAATGTACACATTACATGATCGAAAATACAAAAGGATTTTGGAATATCTATAGAGATTCGTTCATCATTTATTCTCATCGTCATCCAAATAATTTGGAATATGTTCAGTTTCTACCGTGTGCCCATCACTTGCACGCCAATTCAATGATGATGATAACAATGGCTCAGCAAGCTTAGTTATATGAGCTGATAACTTACAAAGGACACCAGGAAGACTAAACCAGGTTGTATGAAATCGTCGAGGAATTACCCAAGTTGTATGCATTTCGTTTAAGGGTATTTTTCCGTTCGATTGGTGCTTTCAAAATTAGGCTTTATGATATTGTTTTGAAATAAAAAGAAATGATAAAGGAAATAGATTTCAGGGACAATATCATCGTTGGTTCTCAAAGATAGTGCGAGATTGAGTACGGGAGACGATTCGATCGACTAACGATACTAGTAAATGTCTCCGAGGATATAACGGGGATCATAACATTCGGTAAATGCAAAATAAGTGTTGTACTTCCCAAGGTACCAAACTTCCTCACATTCTTCCCTGTTGTAGGTGACGTTCTATTTGCCATAGCCGAGGAAGGTGTAAAAGCTGAGAAATAAAGATATCCGAGTGGAAGATTTACTAAATGGTTGACACCTGCCGATTGCAAATGTGAAGCTGGGTATACAAATTCGATCCGAGTGTGCTCGTCACCCCTTCCTCACCCACTGTCTAAAGGCTGCACTGGGTTGCTGCAGCGAAAAATAGTGTGTAATGAGGAAGTATGTCCGTCATAATTGTCTTTTTAACGATTTTCAAGGGCATTTTCAATGGAAACTGTAGATATGCCCGACCTTACCTTTATGCCAGCAGTCATAACAGCCGAAAGTAACACCGAAATATCCCTTACAGCTTAGTATGATTCCACATAATAAATCCTGTCTTAGGAAGGAACTTTTTACTGGAGCTAAAACGGGCAGCGCACTTCGATTTCGGGGAGGACCATTTAGAAAGTTGCCAATAGAACTGACTCAGGATTGTGGATATATACTTTTCTCTACATAGATGAAGAATTCAAAAAACAGACGGCAAATCTCTACATTTGTTTTCTGACAATTAAAACGAAATCTATGATACCAAAGGGATAACAAGCCTTTCTTGATACACAGGCCAAACATTTGATAACATTATTTCCCAATACCGATTTCACTGTAACTTGGTATTATAATGGCAAACTATATTCCCATTTCATGTACGTTGTAGATAGACCCATCTTTATAACACCCATGGAAGGATTATGGGAATGTAGGATTGGTACAGTACATGATCATTAAATTTCAATCCCTACGGTTATCAATGAATTCCAATTTGAGGGAGATTCCCTATCAACCCTATATGGATCGATATAAGGACTATAAAATCAGGGATAGTTCCTATTGCCCGCGATTATCATTAGTAGTATTGCCATCTCAAATGCAGTCCTACATTTAGCTCTCTATATCTTCTTTAAGAGTAGCACTAAGGAATTATGATCCAAGCCGCCTAAAAAAAAACTACCTTCTATGTGATCAAGTAGAAACAAACTGATATACATATAGATATAAAGATATAAATTTAAATATATATGTATACAAATAAATAAATAGATAAATATATATATATATATATAAACATATAAATAGATATATATATATATACATATACATATACATATATATATA